>VXBW01001618.1:27971-38558 GCA_013400375.1 Thinocorus orbignyianus
GGGGGGAGCTAAAAAACAACAAGCCCTGAGCAGGGGTTGGAAACTTGAGCGACAGGAAGGAAACAGGGTGATTTATTTCGGTCTCGAGTTTGCTCGTTGGGGCAAGGCTTGCCTCTTCCGCGCACCCAGAGCAGCCCCTCGGTGAACAATGGGGTCGCGGGGCCCTTCCCGGCAGGAAAACCGGCTCCTTCCAGTGAAATGTGCCACTGGGTGCTGAGTCAGCGGGTCCCGGTGGGACAGGAGCGTGTGACGGAGGGTCCCAGGTTCAACGTGCCGGGAAGAGGTGAGCTTGGGGGTTTCCTTGGGGGCTTGTGGAAAACCCCACTGGAGAGGGAGCAGGTCAGGATTTTGGGGGTCTAACAGACCCCCTCCTATTGCTACCGCTTTGTGCCTCAGTTTCCCCACCGAGGGATGCTCATCTCCCCTCTCCCTGGCTGTGGGGCGGAGGGTTGATGTGTTATTAGTTGCTAATTGGGAGCCGTGGGCGCACAGGGCAGCTTGTCAGAGCCGGCAAGTTGTATTTTGGGTCTTTTTAATACGGGCTCGGCAGGTGGAGTTTGCAGTGCTTTTATGGTTGGCGGTGGCCCCACAGAGAGCTCAGGCGTGGGAATTCCTATTTATCCAGGCACTGCTCCCAGCCCCGGGACACCCCGTAACCGCTGCGGGATGCATAGGAGGGGAATTCCAGGAAAAAGCAAAGCCTCGCTCTTTCCGGGAGAGGCAGAGAGAGTCCCCTCCACAGCCAAGAGGCAGAAGATGGAGCCACGCAGCATCTTGCACCCGGGGCCGGTGGCATTAAATGAGCCCAAAGCCACCCAGGGCTCCACGAGAGCAGCCTCTGCTTTGAGGTTTCTGTCTTATCAAGCGGCAGAGCCCCGGCTCAAAGCCCACGCTGGCAAAAATCAATGTTTTCGCACCGAAGGAAATACTTACAAACCTCGGTGTGGTTTTTTCCGAAGGGCTGTAAATAAGGCCACACGCGGCAGCTCACGTGGGGACGGCGGTTTCGTTATCGCTCGCTTAATTCACACCCTCGTGGAGCCCCGTGGCCGGGGGATGCCTGGGAGGCCAGGGCTCAGCTTGCACCATCACCCGTGCACCGTCATCCTTGAACGATGGATGAAGCCCAGGCCGGCAGGGTGTCTGAGCCCACGGGAGACCNCCTCCCGTGGCCAATTTATCCCCATCCGTTCTCACGCCAGCAGCATCCTTGAGCTGAAATAGCTCTTCTCCCCTCCCTGGTGCTGTATTTATGGCGCGATCCCATCCGTTCCCTGCTCTCTGGCTTTGCCAGGGTCTGCCTGTGCCATGTGCGGGCTCTTGCCCCCCATCTCTGCCCATCCATCCTGGCACAGGAGCCGGTTGTGCCGGCTCTGGAGGAAGCCGAGCCGGTGGAAAAATGAGTCTGAGCTCTGATGGCACGGGCAGTGCCGAGGAAAAGGGCTTTGTGCTACAAAGCAGCCGTGCCGCCCCAGTCCTCGGCGAGCGCCAGGCTGGACGCCAGCACGTGGTTGTGCCAGCTGTGGTGGGTGACTCAGCCATCACCTGGGTTGTCCCTAGCTCACACCGCGGGAAATGAGTCAGGTTTTAAGGAAGGGGGGGAAAAAATAAAAAAAAAAATGTTTGAAATGATGGGGCAAGAGTTCTTCCTGCACGGGGAGGAGGGCGGTGCCAGGGCAGGAGGGAGACGGGGATGGAAGGTCACAGCCGATGCTCAGGTAGGGAGACCTCGCTCGCCTCTGGTGCTACCCGTCACGCTGTAGCTTCTTCCCAGTTTGTGGGGAAGAAGGTGGGAACACCCTGTAACTCATCCCATAGCAAAGCCCAGGGCGGGAGCTCAGCTGTCACCAGCCCTGGCACCAGGAGCTCCTCTTGGTCTCACTATTGGCCAGAGACGCTCCTCCTCCTCCCAAAAGGCTGCGTGGGGAGGAGAAGGGATGGAGACTGATCCAGGGCATGGGCTGAACTTTGTGTGTTCCTCTTCCCCCTGCAGAGATGGACACCTTCAGCACCAAGAACCTGGCCCTCCAGGCCCAGAAGAAGCTCTTGAGCAAGATGGCTACCAAAACCATAGCCAATGTCTTCATTGATGACACCAGCAGCGAGATCTTGGATGAGCTCTACCGGGCCACCAAGGAGTACACCCACAACCGCAAAGAGGCCCAGAAGATCATCAAAAANGCCTCCATGGGGATGTTCTCAGTTTTGTGTGCTGGAATAACTGTCGGGGCTGAAGATGAGCCTTCCTCTCCCTACTCTTCTTCCTTCTCCTCTCCATCTTCTCTTCTCTTCTCTTCTCTTCTCTTCTCTTCTCTTCTCTTCTCTTCTCTTCTCTTCTCTTCTCTTCTCTTCTCTTCTCTTCTCTTCTCTTCTCTTCTCTTCTCTTCTCTTCTCTTCTCTTCTCTTCTCTTCCCCTTCCCCTTCCCCTTCCCCTTCTCCCCTCCCGTGGCCAATTTATCCCCATCCGTTCTCACGCCAGCAGCATCCTTGAGCTGAAATAGCTCTTCTCCCCTCCCTGGTGCTGTATTTATGGCGCGATCCCATCCGTTCCCTGCTCTCTGGCTTTGCCAGGGTCTGCCTGTGCCATGTGCGGGCTCTTGCCCCCCATCTCTGCCCATCCATCCTGGCACAGGAGCCGGTTGTGCCGGCTCTGGAGGAAGCCGAGCCGGTGGAAAAATGAGTCTGAGCTCTGATGGCACGGGCAGTGCCGAGGAAAAGGGCTTTGTGCTACAAAGCAGCCGTGCCGCCCCAGTCCTCGGCGAGCGCCAGGCTGGACGCCAGCACGTGGTTGTGCCAGCTGTGGTGGGTGACTCAGCCATCACCTGGGTTGTCCCTAGCTCACACCGCGGGAAATGAGTCAGGTTTTAAGGAAGGGGGGGAAAAAATAAAAAAAAAAATGTTTGAAATGATGGGGCAAGAGTTCTTCCTGCACGGGGAGGAGGGCGGTGCCAGGGCAGGAGGGAGACGGGGATGGAAGGTCACAGCCGATGCTCAGGTAGGGAGACCTCGCTCGCCTCTGGTGCTACCCGTCACGCTGTAGCTTCTTCCCAGTTTGTGGGGAAGAAGGTGGGAACACCCTGTAACTCATCCCATAGCAAAGCCCAGGGCGGGAGCTCAGCTGTCACCAGCCCTGGCACCAGGAGCTCCTCTTGGTCTCACTATTGGCCAGAGACGCTCCTCCTCCTCCCAAAAGGCTGCGTGGGGAGGAGAAGGGATGGAGACTGATCCAGGGCATGGGCTGAACTTTGTGTGTTCCTCTTCCCCCTGCAGAGATGGACACCTTCAGCACCAAGAACCTGGCCCTCCAGGCCCAGAAGAAGCTCTTGAGCAAGATGGCTACCAAAACCATAGCCAATGTCTTCATTGATGACACCAGCAGCGAGATCTTGGATGAGCTCTACCGGGCCACCAAGGAGTACACCCACAACCGCAAAGAGGCCCAGAAGATCATCAAAAACCTCATCAAGATTGTCATGAAGTTGGGTGTGCTCTACCGCAATGGGCAGTTCAGCCCTGAGGAGCTGCTGGTGATGGAGCGCTTTCGCAAGAAGGTGCATACCTTGGCCATGACAGCCGTCAGCTTCCACCAGATAGACTTCACCTTTGACCGCAGGGTCATGTCAGGCGTGCTGACAGAGTGCCGGGACCTGCTGCACCAGGCTGTCAATGGCCACCTGACAGCCAAATCCCACTCCCGCATCAACCATGTCTTCAACCACTTTGCAGACTATGAGTTCCTCTCGGCCCTCTATGGGCCATCTGAGCCCTACCGCACCCACCTGAAGAGGATCTGTGAGGGGGTTAACAAGATGCTGGAGGAGGACAACATATGAAGTTGGCCAAGGTGGGCCATTGGCAGCAACTGCCAGACTCTGCCTCCTGTGAGACCAAAGACATCACCTGTGCCTGTGTTGACCATCACCAGGCTTGATGCCCTCTGCTCTTCTAATTCATTTTCTCCTCATTTCTACGAAAGACTGAACCTCTTGACTTTGTCTAACCCTTGCCCAGGGTCTGCAAACCCCTCTCTGTGCTGGGCCAGGTGATCCTGACCTTCTGGGCTCCTCTTGTACAGTTTGATTTCCTTTTGCCCACTAAGTGCTCTTAACTCGGAATCCAAGGGACTGGGCTTCTCACCTTGACCTTTATCATCACCCTCCTGGGGGAAAAGCAAACCAAAGACTTGTGGTGTCTAACACCTCTAAGGTGTCTGTGAACCTGTGGGCAGTTGCTTGGAGATGAGACTCTGTTACTGGAGGGTTGTGGAGCTCCATGGTTGTCTTTCAGCAGCTCCATGACGTGGTGGAAACAAATCATGGTCCAGGCTTGTGCTGTCCGGGGCAGGAAGGTGCTTCTGCACCTTGCAGGCTGGAATGATTGGGCTTTGGCCTCCAAAAAGACAAGTCCTTGAGACCAGAAGGATCCCACCTCCCCTGGGCAGGGAGGGAGCTGGAGGGACACCCGTTCATCCAAGACCCACCTTGCCCCACCAGCCTCCTGTGATGGTCCCAAAAGCTCTCCCTGGGATTTCATACATTTTTACGTGTCATCGATTTGAGTTGTGGTTGGGGTTTTTTTAGCAAACTCTGTAGCCCTGATGAGTTATTTAAATAAACTCACCTCTTTGGCCTGGGTGCTCCGAGAGCGCGCCTGTTAGGAAGTTTGACAGTGATAAAACCATTTTATTTCACCTTTTGATGTGCTCTCTGCAACCTGGGGGGGGGTTAATTCTCTGCCCCCTAGCACGGCTGCCAGCCAGGCTGCCCCTGCTCCCTGGCACAGCTGGTGGGAGGAAACGTGGCGTAAAACCCAGCAGAAACCCAGAACCAGGGTCTGGGGTCTCTGGTGGGGGCAGCAGAACATGCAGACCCCCAAGTGTGCTCCTCTGCCCAGCGGGGTCTGGAGAAGCCCAACCTCGACGGGTGAAAGCAACGAGCAGCTCATGTTTGGGGCGGAATTCCGTACGCAGCAGCCGTGGCTCGCTTCCAACACGCCGATCTCCCGAAAATTGCCCTCCTAGCACACGAGACGCTGTACAATCTCAGCCGGCCTTATCTCCGTGACCTTCTTGCGCCTCCCGTTCCATGGGATGTCTCCAGGCACAGGCAGCTGCCAGCGCTGGCGGGCAGAGAGCGGCTCCACAGCTCCCCTTTGCTGCTCCTTTTCCACCGCTGGCTCCAGGCGCTGATAACTTCCAGCTTTAAAGATTTTATAGAAAAAAAAGAAAAGAAATAAAGCCTCTGTCTCACCTGTCTCTGTCATTCCCTACGCCTGGCTCCAGCTATGGCAGCTAATTTAATTGCTTGGGGTGGGGGAAAAGCCCATTTTCAGGTGGTGCACGGAGGAGAAGGTGGCCAAGATCCACCAAGGTGTTGGTCCCGCGGGGAGGGCAAGGTGAAGCCGGCCTTTGGCATGTGGCATTTGGGAACAGATGGTCCCGTTGTCCCCCCTACCCCAGCCCCGGGCTCCTGGCAGCTGTCAGGTACGTGCCAAAGAGGAGCGGGGGCTGGAAAGGGCTCGGTGGGTCACATCAGCAGATGCAGCGAGCGGGCGAAGCAGAGCAGGGCTGATGGCCAGGAACCGCTCGGCCCTGCTGTTCTCCAAGGCGCGTGTCGGCGTCAGCTGCAAGATGCTCCTTAATTGCATGAAATCTCTCAGATGAGCCCCGACTGACGGCTGTTCCCTTTGTCCCCAGGGTTTGGGTACATCCCAGGACGGCACTCAACCCACCACACGCCCGGCACCAGGTTTCCTTCACGGGTGGGTGGGTGGGAAACTTTCCCCCGCATCCAAAAGCCATGTGTCGTTCCCGAACACCCACCTCCTTCCCAAACTCCTGCATTTTTGGCCCAGGAAGCACTGCAGAGCACACTTCCCTGCTAGAAGGGCTATTTTATGGCCTGGGTTTCCCAGCCCTGGCTGGACCAGGTCTGGGAAATGATTCCCTTCAACTGCCTTCCCTGCAAGCAACTGGTTCAACGGGGAGAAAAGCTAAAGAACAGCGAACCCAGAGCCCAAAATGCAGCTTGGGGCTGAGGATGGGGCGCACTGGGGATGCACCTCCCCACCCAGCAGCACTCCTGGGCCCTGCAGGTACCCAGAGATCCCAAAGGAGGTGGACAGCAGAGAAAGATATGTCTGGGAAGAGCCTGGAAAACAGAGCTTGTAAAATCCTAAGTGCAAAGCACCCCCAGACTGCTAAAAACCAGGGAACTCCCCCAAAATGGGTAAAAGAAGCTTCCTCTGCAGCCTCCAACCTCCCGGTGACATCTCAGCTCCTCTTGGCCAAGCAAACACTAGAAAGGTCATGGCACTTGCTGAGCAACCAGTCGGAGAGGGCAGGAGTCACGGAGGAGAGCAAACTCAGGCAAGAGCACGATGCTTTATGTCTTTATTTGTGTTGTATTTACACGGAAAAGGAATTCCACGTTCCCTCACTGTTATAACTCTAGATAAGAAAAAAATTGCTTCTGTAGGTAGAAAATAGTCCTGCAGTTGTACCGAGACGTGAAAGTGTCGCTTGGATCCATTCCTGGGTTGTGTCAGAATAAGCAGCTCTGCCTTCCCCACGCCAGGTTATCCCAACCCGCACTTTGCACTCGGGCAGGGTCAGAACATCCTCCCCAGCGAAGCCAACCACAGCCTCCAGCAGCCACAATCAACAAGGAGTCAGATATTTTTGGCCAACTCTACCCCTTCCTTTCCCCTCCCACCCAATTTAATTATTTCCTCCCATCACGGCTTGCAGAGAGAGAAATCCCATCTTCCCCTCCAGAGACTACAGAGTTAACAACCTTCCCTTAGCAAAGCGCCTTTAAATCCAGCCACTTATCTTTCTGTGCTGCTCTTCCTCGCCAGGGAGATAAGGAGCCTCCCCCCTCCTCCTCCCACCGCCCAGTTCCAGGGGAGCTCTAACCATATTCAGCAGATCAACGGAGCAGAAAGCGGGCAACAGAAGGGCTGGCTGCAGATTGGGAGCCTCGGAGGAGGTTTCCAGCTGCAAAGCACTTCCTTACTCTGACACAAGACAGAAGGCATCTGTCTTAACACCTCCAAGCCCCACTCGCCTTGGACCCTTAACGTACTTCAAAAGCATAAAAAGGTTTGGCCAACCCAAATAAACACACCCTCCCCCTGCAGTTAACAAGTAATTCTCTTTATCTGCCACGCTCCAAAATCACCCTGCCCAGCACCGGCCTCGGGGGTCACAGCTCGTCACGGGGTGTTTTTGCTACAATCATGAGTTTGGATAGTTCGAAACGGAACTTGCCTTCCCTGTGAGACACTGAAAAGAGAGAAAACAAGCACAGGATAAACGGATGGTAAGGCACGAACAAAACAGCCCTGCTGGTTCCTTTCCAGGACCATAAAAGCCAGCAAGTCGGGTATTGCACTTCCTCCTTCTGCACACAACAAGCATATTGCGATAAACCCGTTCTTCCCCCATGATAATTTAACATTTACACTGGAACCAGACCTGCCAAATCCTGCTGCCAGCTATGGATCAAGAGCACCATACCCCCGAGTCCCTAATGAGCACCGTCCTCATATATGTTGTCACCCATCTGCAGTTAGCTTCAATGCTCATCTCCGGGCTGACAGCCAGATTCATCCCCAAGCCCAGCCCCTTTCTCTCGGTAACAGACCTGTTGTTTCGGTGATCTCGAATTCTTCCTGTTTTAAGGGGATGTCACTTTGTCCACCCACTGCAGCTCGGGACTGAAAAGGGAAGGAAGAAGGTTTAAGCAGTTGAGGCAATGCGAGAAGCTGCTGTATTTAAAGCAAACATCAGCACATTCCAGAGAAGAATTAACTTGTGTTTTAATAACGTAGACAGAAAGAATTAAATCCACGTAGGAAACCTGAAGGAAAATCTCTGGCTATTTTTCCATTTCCTATTAAACCACGAACTTGTGTCACTCGGGTGACTGGAAGCCTCACCACTGAAGACTGGGAAATGGAAGAATGAACCAGACAAAAGCACCAGCAGAGGTTTTATTTATTTACTTTGTCATGTGCAGTTTGTTGAGACAAAGCAAGGCTCCCCTCGTGCAGAGCACCCTTTGGAGTCAAAGCCAGCAGCAGCCCAGTGGCATCCAGGGCGCAGAAATAAACTGGTGCAGGAGAACCTACCTGCAGCCGCTCTCCCAAATGCCACAACTCTCTAATTAGGGACGTGATGGAGTAGGTTTTATTGCACAGATGTCTAACAAATGTTTCCCATGTCCAATTCATGTGTTACAGCAGCCTCCCACACACCTGCTTCCAAGGCATCAGCTGGGACTTACGTAAGCCATGGCGTACTCTATCTTGGCTCCTTTCACTTCAGCTTTAAACTGGGTAAAGAAGAGGTAAGACTTTCCTTGGGGCCTGAAAGAAGAAAGCAGAGTCTTTGACATCAGCAGAGAGGGTGGAGGTGACACTGGGAGGGCTGGAGCCCCTCTGCTCTGGGGNACTGAACCATTTGATGATTCTATAAGGTGAAGATTAGCTCAGGATTCATGGCTCCCTCCTGCCACAACCACCTCTGGCTCTCTTGTAGCTCCATCTCGTGAGGAGGGAGGAGAGGTGTGGGACAGCATTTCTCAACCACTGCCTGGCTAAAGAGCCCCCCTGGAGTCACAGCACCTCTCAGGAGATGAAGCCCCCCTCCAGGTGCTGCCTCACAGCGAGGCAAATCCAACTGGGAGGCAGGGTCCCTGGCCCAGGTCCCACCTGCCTTGTTGCTGCTTTTCCCTCAGAGAGTTTGGGGTTAAAGAACACACCTCCAGACGGAGCAGGAGAAAAGCTGGTTGTCTTCACTGACTCCGATGTTCATCTGCCATTGCTGCGGAGGGGAAAGGTCCAAACAGTTAACGTGGGTAAGAGCCTCATGCTTCGCGCTCGCCCCCGAGGCCAGTCACCTCCCCTCCCAGCTGCAGGCCTGACAAGTTTCAAGCTCTATTTTAGGGTTCCAACTCTAAAATAACACAACACTTGCCGATGGTCCCTTCGGCTTTGTGTCACACAAAGCTCAAGGCCTGGTTGCCCTCTCCACGATTTCCTTAGCATGGTTACGGAAAAGAGTTAAAGTCTCATTTCCTTTTGCACTAAGAGGACCTGATTCTAACAGGATTTACAGAAAGTGCAAACTGTATATCTGCACAGCACCTACTGCAGCAGCAACACGAGCTATAAAAACCTTCACGTCTCCTTAAGAGCACAGGAGTTGCTCTTTTGAGGCCCTTCCTACCAACTGGGGTATGAAAATGTCACTCCTTGTTCTCCAGAGACATCCAGCCCAGCGACCAGTTAAGCCTTACAAATGTCATGGCCTCAGGAACCGCAGCATCGTTGCAACACACGGAGGACGCTTCCGTTCAAGGAGCAAATCCAACAAATTGCTCTTGCAAACACACAGTGTTGGAAATGGTGCAACCAGCACTCCTGGCAAACGAAATAATCCCAAACAGCTTCTCTCTATGCAGCCACAGAGACTGAGGGTAAGGGACACACTTGAAGGTTTACCCAACTCACCTCGTTCGTCCCTCCCTGAGCTGAGTACGTGAAGGTGCAGGCGTAATCCCCCTGGGAGAAGAGAAGAAGGTGACGAGGAGCTTCGCTCGAGCAGAACCTTCTCTTTTTTCACCGTCAGCCACTTCCTGGCAGTGACGGGAGGTGTGGGGACACCTGAGAGAATTACCAAGGGTGCAGCTGGGTGCAACCCGCAGCGGTCTCACCCTGGGGGTGCCCAGGGAGAAGCACACACCATGTCCACGTCCAGACCTCGTCAGAGAGCAGACAGAGCCATGGACCATGGGGACCAGGGACTGTGCAGCCCTTAGCCCTTGTGGGGTGTCAGCAGGACCCCGTGGTGCCAGGGTGGGGATCCCTAGCCCTTTCTTCAAAGTGCTCCTTCCCCTTGGTGAGCCTCCATGGGGACCCTCTACCTTTGAGGGGTGTCCCCCACTCTCCCTGGGATATGTCCTCCCACTGGAAACCCACCCTGGGGACCCCTTTCTCTTTGGGGGACATTCTCCATGGCAAATCTCCCTCCTTGGCAACATCCTTGCCACAAAGACTGTTCCACCTTGGTGATCTCCTTCTGCTGGAGTCCCCCTCCCTTCTTCCTTGGGATCCTCCTGTCTTTGTGGATCTCCTGCTCCCTCGGAACCCCCTTCTCCTTGGACGCTCCCTTCTCCTTGAGGATCCTCCCTCCTCCCTAGGACCCTGCCTCTGGAGACACCCACCACACAACACTTAGGGACTCCCTTTTCCTTGAAGGTCACCTTCTCCTTGGGGACTCCCCTGCCTTTGGAGAGCCCCCCTTTGGGGACCTGTTCTCCTTAGGAACCCTATTCTCCTTGGATGCTCCCTTTCCCTTGAAGGTCACCTTCTCCTTGGGGACTCCCCTGCCTTTGGAGAGCCCCCCTTTGGGGACCTGTTCTCCTTAGGAACCCTATTCTCCTTGGATGCTCCCTTCTCCTTGAGGACCTCCTCTATCCTTGGGGACCCTCCCTAGGACCCTGCTTTTGGAGACACCACACACACACACACACACACACACACACTTAGGCACTCCCTTTTCCTTAAAGGTCACCTTCTTCT
>VXBW01001618.1:39126-66904 GCA_013400375.1 Thinocorus orbignyianus
GCTCCTCCCGCTGGGCGCCGCCATCTTGGAAAGGAAGCCCGGCGACGGCGGGCGGGAAGGGTCAAAGCGGGCCGCGACCGCCCGAGGAGCGCCCCGGCCGCCATCTTGGGTGCGGGCAGGGAGCTCGGGCGGCGGTGGGGACAAGTNGCCGCACGTCGAAGTCGGCCGTGCTCGGTTCCTCCGCCGCCCGGCCCGCCAGGCACAGCAGGGCGGCGGGGACCAGGGCTGCCCACAGCCGCCGGCCGCTCCTCCCGCTGGGCGCCGCCATCTTGGAAAGGAAGCCCGGCGACGGCGGGCGGGAAGGGTCAAAGCGGGCCGCGACCGCCCGAGGAGCGCCCCGGCCGCCATCTTGGGTGCGGGCAGGGAGCTCGGGCGGCGGTGGGGACAAGTGGCGGGGGGTAGCTCTTGGGAACAAAGGGGACAAGGAGCCACCGGGATATGGAGAAAGGAGGCCTGGAGACAGCAGTGTCCTTTCAGCCAGAGCCCATGGGGACTAAGGGGACAAGGAGCCACCAGGGCCCAGAGACAGCAGTGTCCCCTCAGCCAGAGCCCATAGGATGTGGGGAAGTGAGGCCCGGAGACAGCAGTGTCCCCTCAGCCAGAACCCATGGGGACAAGGAGCCACTGGGTTGTGGGGAAAGGAGATCCAGAGACAGCAGTTTCCTCCCAATCAGAGCCCATGGGGACTGAGGGGACTAAGGAGCCAGCGGGATATGGAGAAAGGAGGCCCAGAGTCAGCAGTGTCCCCGCAGTCAGCTGTGGGGACAAAGGGGACAAGGAGGCACTGGGGCCCAGAGTCAGCAGTGTCCCTTCAGCCAGAGCCTGTGGGGACAAACGGGACAAGAAGCCACCGTAGCCTGCAGACAGCAGTGTCCCCCCAGCCAGAGCCCACGGAGCCACGTTCTGCTGTGTTGTTGCCCTCACACAGGGACATAGGGCAGCACTGGGACACTTTGGGGACCCCCACGCTGCCACTGGGCTACCACAGGCCGTGCCCCACATCCCTGCACCCCCTCGCACCCTCTTGCCTCCCTCCAGGCTGCTGAGCTGTGCATGGCACTCAATCCCCCAAACTACCCGGGCAGGGAGGAAACGAAAAGCACGATTTGGTGGGGCGAAAAAGTTTATTTTCTGCCTTCTCAGGCAGGTTTCGAGGGGTAAATCCTTATTTTTAAAAGAGTGGGGCTTGCAGGGGCAGGGGCACTGGTTCACGCCCAGTGGGGTTGGGGAAGAGCTGAAGCCACAGCCAGAAAAACCAGCCCCGGAGGGTGGCCTTGAGGATGGGGCTGGAAGGAAAAGGGGCTGCAGGAGGGGAAGGAGGTGGCCAGGCTGGGGGGAAAAGCATGGAGAAAGGGCCTCTCACCAAGCACCATCTTTTTTCTTTCCCACCAGGAAAAACACAGGCTGCATCACCCTTTTCTCAGCCACCAAAGCCTACCTGGCCACCATTTGCAAGCACAGAGCGATTAGCCGTGCCACTTTTAATTGCTGCTCATCACACATGAAACAAAAGCCCCTTTCCAGAAGAAAAAGGCCGTGGATGTGCAGCCCGGGTGGGGATGGAGGGCTGGCCTGGCTCACAGTGCGGGGAAGCTGGCCTGGCTGGCCACCCCGCAGTGGTTGTCGGCACCCTTCAGCAGACGGATGTAGCCCTGCTCACCCCACACCTCCGACCAGCTGCAGGAAGAGATGGAGAATGAGCACATCCGTGTTCCCACAGGCACGGAGACCCGGCCCCACTCGGGGAGGGGAGCAAGAGGGAGCCAGAGCACCCCTCTGGGACAGGGATCACAGACTGGTTTGGGTTAGAAAGGACCTTAAAGATCACCCAGTTCCAACCCCCTTGCCCTGGGCAGGGACACCTCCCACCACACCAGGTTGCTCCAAGCCCCATCCAGCCTGGNTGCCATGATGCTGGAGTTTTCTCGGCTGCTAGTGCATGTTGCTGGCTCACATGGAGCTTCTCATCCACCAACAGCCCCAAGTCCTTCTCAGGGCTGCTCTCCAGCCATTCTCCACCCAGCCTAAGGTTCTGCTTGAGATTGCCCCCACCTAGGTGCAGGACCTTGCACTTGGCCTCGTTGAACTTCATGAAGTTCACGGGTACCCTTACCTGTTCTTTAAGATCCAGTAGCTCACGTTGCGCCCGTTCTCCTGGCTCATGCCGTAGCCCACGGCCAGCATCCCGTGGTTCACCTGCTGGCTGCAGAACATGCTGCTGAAGATGCCTGAGGAGAGCAGACAAACCCCATCACTTCTTCTCCAGGTGGAAGCAGGGTGGTGGATCCTATCATCCCCCTGGTGTGGGGGAACTCCGTGGCTCAACAAGCAGCCCATCCCCCCTCAGCAAGGCAGCCCTGCCTCAGTTTACCCATTGAGCCAGACGGTACCAGACTTATAGAAGTGGAAGAAGAAGCTGCTGGCGTCCACCGCCACGGAGATGGGGCCCACAGTCGCCACCGCCTGCTCCAGCGCCACCTCGCTGCCCTGGGCCACCAGCCAGATAGTGGAGCAGTTGGCCGCCCTGTCCCGGGGGTTGTACCGGCAGCTGGAGGTATCCTGAGAGGACAGAGACACCGATGCCAGGGCTGGGACATCCTCTGCCACGTCCCCAAGGCCATATGCTGTCCCTTACCGTGGCCACGTAGGGGTAAACCCGCTCCGAGTTCAAGCCGCCGTTGTCATGCACGTACTGGAAGGCACGGGTCATGTAGCCGCCCTGGCAGCCGTTGTTGCCCAGCTTTCGGGAGCAGTCGATGAGGTTCTGCTCGCTCAGCACCGCCAGCTTCCCCGTTCGGTTGAAGACGAGCCCCTCCAAAGCCCCCGTGGCACTGAAGGCCCAGCACGACCCACAGTGGCCCTGGGCGAGATGGGTACAACAGGAGGGTCACGGCCTTACCCCAAAACCCACCAGAGAGGGATGCTGTGACCCCCTCTGGTGCTGCCCTCAAGCTGCAAAACTATGGGACCTGCTCCTCTGGGCTGCTCAGGGGTTTTTTTGCTGCTTGGAAGGACAGAGGGTGCTGCTTCTTTCTGCTGCCCAGACTCCTGGCACTCATCACACAGCCATGGCCGGACCCCCACCCAATGCCCACCTGGTTCTTCACGGGTGTCACATAGCCCTTCGCTCGCCAGTCCACCTCCGCTGGGGTCTTCAGGTCCTTTGATGCCTGGAAGAGCAGCGCTGGCTCCTCCTGGTTTGCTGGGGTGAAGCTGTTCAGGAGCTGGTTAAACTCCTCGTCCGTCTGCAGGTCACCAAGAGAGAACGGGTGTGATGCCAAGAGTCCCCAGCTGGCATCACTGCAGCTTCACGCTGCGCAGTTGACCCCTGGGAAGAAGCCCAGCCCCAGGGGCTGGAGGTCCCAGTGGAGCAAGATGGGGATCCCTGATCCTCAGATCAAGCCTTGGGTGCCTCACGGGGTCCCCGGTTCCCAGATCAAGCCTAGGGTGCTGGGAGGGGTCCCTGACCCCTGGATCAAGCCCAGGGTGCAATGAAGGGTCCCTGGCTCATGCCCAGGGCATGGGGAGGTGTCCCCTGGGAAGGTGGCAGGTGTGCAGGCAGGTACCAGGTCTCCGTAGTGGTTCATGGCCAGGCGGAAGCCGTGCTGCCCCTGCGACTCCTCCAGGTTGTGCTGCCGGATGCGCAGCAGGTTCTTTTCCCAAACCTCCCGGCGGGCAGCTTCGGCCTCCTGACACCAGACAGAGCAACAGCAGGGTCAGAAATGTCCCCCGGCAACACAGGATGGGGTGGGCACAGGTTGGGGGGGCTGTAGGTGAGACCCCCTGGAGCCAGCCCCATATGTATCGGGGGGCTCTTGGGCAAGCAGGACCTACCCCCAGGTATTCCTTGGCATGGAGGCTCTTCCACCCTTCCCAAGCCTCCTCCAGGGCAGGATCCCATGCCACGGTGCAGGCCAGCAGGGCCAGCAGCAGCCAGAGTGGCACAGCCATGGCCACCATCTGAGGGGGAATGGTGAGAGCAGGGTGAGAGGGGACCCCAGGCTGAGCCCCATGGCCATGGGCTGGGAGCAGGACAAGTCCTTCCAAGCCTGGATTAGGGAGCAGACGGAGAAATGCAAACAGAGCGGCCGAGGCAGAAGCAAGAGAGAGATGTTGGATCCTTGGGCTGGATCAGCTTTTGTGTGTGGCCACACCACTGTTTTGACAGGAGCTTTAGGAGGTCTTAGCTGTCCTTTGGGTGGCATTTAACTGTCCTTTTTAGGAGAGGAACGAGCAGCTTCATGAGAGAGCAGAGCCCCGAGTGGCTGGAGGCAAAGGCAGATGACAGGCCAGCACGAGTGGCAGGGAGGGTGCTGCCCCCCCTGCTCCCAGCCCCACTGCGCTCCCCATGGCCTCTCCCCACTCTTTATTAACAAAAACCCTGCTGTTTTCTTGGCCACCAGAGCATCCCTGTTTTCCTTCATCACTGATAAGGCACACAGCTGCCCTGCTCGGGCACCAGCACCCAGCAGGATCCAGCCCCCAGGAGGAAGAGGAAGATGGGCAGGGAGGGCAAGATGCCCTGGTGCCTGGAGACTCCAGCTCCAACCCAGAGCAGCTTCAGGACCAGAGGCAGGGCAGAAGAGCCCAGAGGAGCAAGAGCCGCAGCCGTTGGGCCAGGATGGAGCTGTTTTCACTTGAAAGCCAGGGGAAATGGGCACCAGCAGAAACCTGCAGCAGCCCCCGAGCAAGGGGCTGGAACCAGAGACAAGGTTGTTTTTTCTGCAGCGGTGGGGAGGCAGAGGAGCTGCCGCCCCGTGCCAATGACTGAAGCCTCGCATCTGTCCCAGGCTGATGCCCGGCCGTACGTGCTTCCCCAAAATCCCTCCCCGAGGACTTTCCAATATCAAATTCACACCCTTTCTTTTTTGCCGGCATCCACACGCCCCCCTCCCCGTGCCCCCCTTCACCGCAGCCATTTGTCTTCCTCACGTCGCCGCCCCCGCCCCACGCCTCCTCTGATGGGCCCTGCTATTTCTCAGCCACTTCAGCTATTCTGGGGGTGCTGCTCCGCGACAGCACCCGCCGCAGCTCAGAGAGCAAATTCCCGAGACACCCCAAATCACCAAACCCAGTTTCCACTGACATGGCTCCCCAAAAACCAGGTGCCAGCGTCGCACCTTTATTCCACACGCTTTAGGAATGGAGATGGCTGAAAGTTTTCCACTCCAGCATCTTTTCAGGGCAACCCAGTGGCTAATTTTGTAGCCTGAGCAGGGTTGGGTTTTTTTGTGTTTTTTTTTTGTTTTAAAAATAAGTTGTCAAGAACATCTGCTCTCTCTCTCCACACCCTCCGCCTAAAAATAAAGCCCCACGCTTTGGGGCATCGTGGGAGAGATGCCTCCCAGGCTGCTCTCAGGCTTAGGCCCAGGTTCTCGAGGAAGACCCATTTTTGCCGTTTCCCCCAGTACCGGCTGCTTCCCGCTTGCTCAGGAAATGAACTCAGCTTTGTGCTGCAGCTGCAAATCCTGCGTCCCAGGGAGATGCCCTGCACCCAGCTCCCCGCAGGACACCTGGGCAGGGGCCTCCCACACCACTTGGATTTCAGTCCCCTCCGGGCAGTCTGTTCCATATGGAAAAGCTCAGGATGGCGGCAGGTGATTTCCCAGTTAATGCCTCTCAGGATTCTCAGCTCTCAAAAGAAGAAAACCACCCCCTTTTTACAGTGTCAAATAATCCTGACGGCTTCAGAAGCGAGCTTGGGGGATCAAAGCAGCTGACAGATTTAAACCCTTCCAGACAAGAGCGTTTTAAGAGCGCATTGCAGACATTTTAAGAAACACTTGCCCTTTTGGGACAGGAAAAAGCAGTTTTAAATGAAGACTGAAAAGCAACCAACTGCAAAATAACGCTTCTTACCACCCGGCTCTGAAGGCGGCAGAAAGGGGAGCAACTTCTCTGCCTGTGGGTGTCTCTCAAGGAAACTTCAGAGATGTGCAGCTTCAGAGATGTGCAATTTCCTCCACTGCGTCCCTTTCCGCTCCCGACCTCAAAAGCCGCACCAGAACTCACCCGCAGGGGCACTCAGTAAAAGCTAAAGCACAACTGCAACAGCTGGGACAATTATTTGGGTACAGGGACAAGAAGGGGACAAGGAATACGCTCCTGGCCATATTGAGAGAACAAACCACTCTGGCTGGAACGATGCTTTGGGTTTGAAACGGAAACCTCCAGCTCACGTCTCAGGGGCGTTTAATAGCAACGTGATTAATGCCTGACTCCCGTGCAGAGAGGAGGACAGCAAGGCCAGGGTTTGGAAGCTTTGAGCAACAGAGAGGGCGAGCAAAGGCAAGTCCAGCACTTGCAAAAAAGCTGCTCCGTGCATCCCAGCGTGGGAGCAGAGCTTGGAAGTGCCCAGATAGGAGCAGCTGCATCTCTCCCCCAGGAGACGGGGCGAGGAGGTACCAGCACCCAGGAGGTGCCCGACCAGCTCAAGGTCGCGCAGAGCCAAGAACACAGTCCTGATATTCCCAACTCTGCCCTCCCCGGCACCTTCAACTGCTCGGATCACGCTTTCCCCCCCCGAGGAACATCAGGGATTTAATATTCTCTCCAGTGCTCGGCCCAGAAACGGAACAGAGCACTTTGCTGTTCCCACAGCGGCGGCTCTGGCTGGCGAGAGCCAGCTGCCATTTCCTCCCGAGCCCCCTCCTGCTCCCCAGCACCAGGCTCAAGCGCCAGCCAGCGGCTCTTCCCAATATTTTAATGAGTCGCTACATCTTACACTCATAATTATAAAAGAATAAGAATCCATAAAAATATTTTCTTTTCATAATACGCACTTAAAATACTCCAGGGCAAGTCAACGTGGTTCATTTGGGTGGGGTTTTTTTGTTTTTTTTTTTTTTCTTTTCTTTCTCCTTTTTGCCCCTGGCAGAACCCTTGGCTTGAGGGGGGGGGATGTGCTCCCCTGAGGTGCGATTGCTCAATCCCCCCCCTCCTCCCCAGAACTGCAGTTCCTGTTGACCAGGTAAATAAAAACCAGAAGAGAGCGTTTGCTGAGTAGACGGGTGAGGGGAACAGTCACTGACCCGCAGAGAACTGAAGCACAGCCAATTTCAGTGCATATCCGAAAAGCTCAGGGCGTCGGGAGGAAAGGAGAAGGTGGGATCAGGAGGCAGCAGAGAGAAGGGAGGCAGGATTTGCATAAATATCATCCATCTCGCGTTGCAAAACACCCAAATGCTGCTGCAATCTCCAGGAGAGGTGGTCTCTGGCCGCACCACTCCTGCTGCCGCTGGACCTGTTGGCACAACTCTGCTCCTGAGCTGCCATTAGAGGAAGGTACCAGAGGACGCCGTTAACCGACCCCAGCCACTTCCTCCATCTGCTCTGCAAAATTCAACTGTGAAAAAAAAAAACCCAGAACCAAAAATAGAAAGAGACTAGTGTTGCGGTGCTTCTCGTAGAGCTCTCTTCACATCCCGGGGCTCCACGGTGTCGCAGCAGGGCCGGGACACGGGCGGCAGCAGCAGCGGGGGGCCAGCTCCCCCAGCTCCGGGGTTTAACAATGGGTGTTTCTCTCTCTTCCTCCCACTCCTGGCTTAAGGCAGTGTGCTGATTCGGCTCTTCTGCTTCCAACACAGGCACTGAGTTCTTGCAGGTGAGAGTATGGGGACTGTGGAGGTGCAGAGGAAGGGGAAAAGGATGAAGGAGAGAGAGATGGACACAAACCTCAGCCTCGGGAGACACCACTGTCCATTGATTCCCAGGACAGAGGGAGTAGCAGCAAAAATAAAAAAAAAAAAAAAAGAAAAAAGAAAAAAACAAAGCATTAACAGCCAGGCTGGAGAAGAGGAGGAGCAGCTTGGAAAGTGAAAGAAGGTGGCACTGTCCAAAGGGAAGGTGCCCTCCGCCTTCCCCCTGGCTCGGGGAGGGGGACACCCAGCCCAGAGCGGGGCACTGGGCCGTCGGTGCTCTGGGCGCGATGGCTGCCGGGGGGATGCGGCGGTGGCAGGGCACAGCACGGGGAAGGTAGAGCTGTCAGTGTCCGGTTTGCAGAGGCTTGTGCTCTCAGAGGTATTCTTGTAGAAAGTGCAGCAGCGTGATTTCATAGTGCTCTCCCGACTCGGGGCACCGAATACTGTGTCTCTCGTTGGGGTAGATCTGTGCAGAAGTGGAGAAAGAGGGGGGGTTAGTCCGGAGCAGCTCCTCCACCATCCACAACCCTCCCCTTCCATCAGCCCTTTTCCCTTAACCCAGTCTCCATTGGGATAAAGAAGTGCCAGGGAATGTCAAGAGCATCGCGCTGGCAGTTGCTGCCAGTCCCCCGGGCCACCTCCTACTGTCACCAGCCAAAGGAGAGGGCAACAGTTCAGCCCAGAAGGAAAGTTCCAGGCCTGAGGGCAGGAGCTCTGTTCACAAATGCTTTCAGATGCATCTGCCAGCGCTCAAACAGCCACACCGCCACCCCCCGGCCACCTCCGGGACTCAAACCAGGCATTTCGTGTCATCTACACTGCAGAAGATGCGGGAGCATCTGCCTCCACCCTCTCCCGACCCCCAGAACATGCAGCAGAAAACTTTTTCCAGATTTAAAGGACCTTCCCACTTCCCTCTTGTTCCTCCTACCTGCAGCTGGTAAGGTTTTCCAGCCCGGATTAGCTGCGATACCAGGAAGTTGGTATGAAAAAAGTGCACATTTTCATCCAAAAAGCCATGGAGGATCAGCAAACGATTTGGCCTGGAGATGGGATGAGAGACAGGATGAGAAACCACAGAAGAAGGTCTGAGATTACTGCTGCTGCTCAGCAAAGCCAAAAAGAGCAAGGGACAAGAGTTAGAACAGTGTAAGGCCGTGGATGTGGTCCTCAACCCCTCCCTGGCAAAGTGGGCAGGGGCACAATCCCTCAGTTTGCTGCAGAAGGCAGCTACCAGCCCCCTGGGTTAAACAGGATCAGAATCACAGAGTGCTCTGGGATTGAAAGAGACGTCTAGACATCATCTCTCCAACCCCCTGCCGGAGCAGGGTCACCCAGAGCAGGTCCCACAGGAACATTGTCCAGGTGGGGTTGANTGAACTGGTCCCCAGTGCTCCAGATGGGGCAGAGCAGAGAAGGAGGACGACCCTCCCTCCACCTGCTGGTCACACTCTTCTTGATGTCCCCCCAGGAGACCACTGGCTTTCTTGGCCACCAGGCCACACTGCTGGTGCACGGGCATCCTGTTGTCCACTGGTGGCACCGAGGAGGACCCGGGACCAGGTTTTTCGTGGATCCCTCAAGCTCCTGGTACTCACTCATTGGGAAGCTTTTCTACGTGTAACGCCACGGAGCCAGCCTCATAGCCCTGCTGGTTGTTCTCTGGGATATCCATGTACCGCTCAGTGTACCCGGTGTCGTATGCCATCCAAACCGTGACCGGAGCACCTGCTATAGCAATCTGGCAAACAAAGACGTGGCAGGACACAGCCTCAATTATCACGTGCTAAAGAGTTCATGTCTTCAGGAAGAGGCAGGAAAAGAGACAGGCTCTGGACCGCCCTGTCACTCACACCAGGATTCTTTCACAGCAAACCCCCATAAACCCCCGATTCCTCATCCTGCTGTTCCCATTATGGGTTCAATGAGGCAAAATCCTGCGTAGCAGCACTAAAAGCTTCCCCTTTTGGAGGAGAATCTGTGGAATGATCCAGAAACTGCGGCAGTGAGGACTTGGGAAGGGCATTATCTCACTGGATGCGTGGCCAAGTCCTCCACTGGCAGTCACAGGGGAACGACTCCATCCCCATCGAGCCTCAGGCAGGGATGATGTGAAAGCAGAACGCAGGACTGTAGCCAGGAGCTACAGGTAGGGAGAGGGGGACGTTTTCACCCATCCATCAGAAACATTGAGCAAAAAACCCAACAAAACAACAAAAAACCCAACTCCAGATGCCCAGAGCTACAGAAGCTGAGAGTTAAGTGTCCCAAAACGGACAGTTCCACCTCAGACTCACCTTGAAGACGTTGGGTTTACAGATGAGACCCATGAGGGACAGAAACCCCCCGTAGGACCAGCCGTGGATGGCTACCCGACTCAAGTCGATGAACCCGTATTTTTCTGCTACATAATGTAAACCTTCCACCTGGTCCTCTATCTCCACTTGACCCTAAAAGGCAACACGGAAGCTCAAATTAGCAGCTTTCCTACAAAAGACCGGAGCAACACTCGCACAGGAAACATGCAGCCAGACAGCCTTAGAAAGACAAATGAGCAGAGATTCATCGATAAAAAAGTCCATTACCATTTGGTTTTTCAGGGCCCCTTCAAATTTGAGTCCTCGCTGGCAGGAACCCCGTCCATCGATCACCACCACGGCATAGCCTAGGGACGCGAGCGTGTTTAGCCGTAAGTACTTAATTCCTTTGAAGGAGTTATTCACTAGCTGCACCTGCAGGAGGGGGGAAGAAGAGTTTCAGAGCCAAGCAGCTGCCTTCCAGTATCTTCCTCTGTCTGTCCCTCCTGAGCTGGACCACAGCCACTACCTGAGCAATCAGAGCCATGCAAATCAGACTAAACGCTGGAAAAATCATCTGACGTTTGAAGCAGAGGTCGAAACAGAAGCCCAGTGCTGGCTGCTAACCAAAACCTAAGTCCTGATGATGACCAAATTACACAGAGCTCAGCCCTGGTCAGCAACCCCACCGGGGTTTAACTGGGCAGCAGTTAAACCTGGATTATTACCTGAGGGCCTCCGTACACAAAAAGCACCGTGGGATGCTTCTTCCCTGGCTGGACATCGTGAGGTTTGTAGACCATCCCATAGAGCTCGACATCGGACTGGGTACGGAAGTGGAAGATCTCAGGAGGGATGTAATCTGGGGGACAACCTGCCAAAGGAAGGTCAGACACCAGCGATGCAGTAACTGGCAGCAGCCTCTGCCTCCTGCCCCACCTGAACTACCTTGTTCTGTTCAAACCTGGCCCCAGTCAGGTCACCTTCAATATCAAACTGTTCCAAGCCTCAGCAACGCCTCCCAGAGAAGGCTCTCACTGGGAAATGATGGCCTCATCCGCCCGCACAGGGCAACAGGCCACACAAAGGGTGAAGGGATCACACAAGAACACATCACCAGCTGGGTACCCACACACAAGGCAGGCCGTGCCACACCAACCAGATGTGGAAGGTTAAGAACAGGGATGGGTAAAATGGTAAAAACATTTGCAGGAGGGGTTCAGGTGCTTTTGAGCTCCATCTAAATCTTTACAGCCTTCGAAAGAAGTAGCCACTGCATCCCAGATAACTCGCCCCCTCCCTCTTCAGACAAATCATAGAATCATAGAATGGTTAGAGTTGGAAGGGACCTTAAAGATCATCAAGTTCCAACGCCCCTGCCACCTAAAGCCACAGCCATCTAACCCCACGCCCCGGAATGCCGCTTTCACTCAAAGCATGAGACAGTATCATCTTAAAAGCCTATACACCATTTCCTGGATGAGCTACCCGCTAACGAGATCTCCCCCCTAAGATAACACAGTTCATTCTCCCTCAGAGGAAGTCACTCAGGCCACTTCCCTCTCCATCACCTTTGGCTACCGCTAGTGGGGAGAGCATCCCAGACAACATCTAGCATTGGCATGTGCCACAGGACTTACTGGCTGCCTCCATCATGCTGGCCCAAAACTTGGGCTGCTTGTGGAGCGGGTCGTCATCGGAGCCACTGAGCTTGTAGACATGGACGCAGGGTGGAGTGCTCACACTGCTGTAGTGGCTGATGAACATGTCGAAGTTCTACAGAAGGCAGAGAGAGAAGAGTTAGGGAAAGAAGGGTTTTCATTTCCCACATCTAATCTCCTCCATGCAGTTTTTGGATAAAATCTCCCACATCTCAAGCAACCAAGAAGCCCTCAGGACTCATTACTGGTCATGATTCATTACCATTCCCAGCCAGGATCCCTGTCAGTCAGGAGATGAGTCTTCTATCAGAGAAACAACCAACCTGGCTCATGGAACAGCTGTGGGAGAAGCCCGGCGTGGTGAGTCGTACGATTTCTCCAGGAGACTCATAGCTGACCACGTAGAGGTGGTGCTCCAAGGGGGTGTCCTTCGTGCCTTGGAAATACACCAGTTTCGCAGCCTCGTTGACCCAGATCTATGAGGAGAAGAGAGGGCTCAGAGACAGAAGGGTGACAACTACTGCTCCTCTCCCAGTTCCAACAGTCTGGCCCAGAGCAGAGCCAGCTAAACACAAACGGACCATGAGGGGCTGCTCCTGGTATCGGGGACTCCACGCAAGGCCTGTTGATACCACAGGCTGGAGAGCACACACAGCACGCACAGAGAACCCTGTATAGTCCAGTGGATTAATGAAAAGTGGTCACTCAGCTTTTTGGGTTTTTAGTTCTTTTTTTAGGAGACTCAAAGCATTTGCATACAAACGAGCATAAAAAGTTGGGTTTTGCTCTCCACAGGTGAAGATTCCGCACTTAAATATAGTGTCTTCCCATGGAATGTTTGGATTATAAGGGTAAATATGGGGTTTTTTTCCCAGCAATCCTGATAATGAATCTGTGTAAAGATCTGTCTATGAGCACCAGGCTTCAAGCCACATTAAAATACATTTTTAATGTCCAGATAAAGTTGTTTCTAAAACCCTCCTGGCCAGCCAGGAATAGAGACCATGGTTTTTAAATGCCGCAATGATCCAGCAACAGTAACCCAACTGTTTTCCACCTTACACGTTCCAAATGCTGATGCCCAGCTGCTATTTCTGGCTAACCCACAGTTTGAAGACCACGGTGGACAGCAAAGGGAACAAAATACCCAACTCAATTGGCCAGGAAAAACCGGGCAGAGCCCTGTGGAGCAACAAATGCATCAAAATAATTGCTGCTAACACAATTTTAGCCGTAACACATGCAGGGAAGAGCTGTGGCCAAAATCAACAGCATGTACAGTGAGAATCCACATGGGGAGGGCCAGCAGGTTAATTGCAGACTGAGGAAAAGCAGCAGAAACCAAATGCACGGAGCTGCAGGCCTTTTTAAAAGCGAGAAGTGAAAAGCTAGATTAATTGGAAATGAACAGACAAGGTCTTTATTTTGACAGAATCACCCGGGAGCGTTAAAGATCAGACTTGGAGTTAATTCCTGAAGCAAAAATGGAACTAGGTTTCTACAAGATTAATAAAAAAATCATTTTTGGCTATTCCACAACCAATAACAGATACAGTTTCTCCATATTCTAAATTGCTTCATGCTCCCTAGTCACCTTCTTCCTTAAGGCTCTGCTGAGGAATCAGCTGGAGACCAAGAGTTCGCTTCCAGGTCACCAGTACTCATTGGGGTTAAAATGCTGTGGCAAAAGGCAGCAACCCCAAGTTTCTCTACAAAACAGTTCTTTGTTGCTCTTGAATCTCAGACACACGTCCTTTTTTACGGCCTGATTCACTCAGGGGGTTTACCTAAGGAGCAATCTGAGGGCTGATTAAAAAGGCCATCAGCCCAATGTGCACTGGACTACAGCACTTCTGGGGAAAGCCGAGGCAGCAATAAAGAGAGAAACAAAATGAAGCTTCAGTAGTTCCAGCTGGGCCCAGGCGTAACGGAGGGCGTAGGCCGGGACCGTGGGCAGACAGTGCAGAGCTGGAACACTGCAAGAGGAAAATAAAAATAACCACTACCTTTGATCCGTGCCTCGCCAACACCTCCCATTCCCCACCAGTCAGGGCAATCTCCTCTTTGATAGGACATTTGAAGTCATCTAGAAGAAAGAAGATGAGAATAAGTCACCGCCTTTCCCCAAAATACAAGGCAAGCAAATGGGAGAGGGAGCTCCCAGAGCTGGAACGCCGGTAAAATGGCAGCTCCTACCCTCGCTGTGCACAAAGGGCTGCGTCCAGTCGTAGCTGCCCCGCTTCAGCACCGCCGTGACTCTGTACAGGTGACAGAAACCTGTTTTGCATTCGTTGGCTCGGATAAAGCAGAGTTCTTCTTCCTCTCCCTCCGGTTGGATGAAAGGATAGAAAATATCGTGAACCTGTCAGACAAGGCAAAAGACCCACACGTGATTTGTGTGAGACAGCAGAGACACAGCCAAGGGAGTCAGTGCTAAATCACTGGGCCTTCAAAGGAGAGGGTAGAGGGGAGAAATATCTCAGATGGGCAGCTAAAAAAGCCATTCCATGCTTTCTTGTCACCACAAAGAACCTCTAGGCCCAAGCAGGAGGCCACACGCTTGTCTACCACCAAAACCATCACCACTTTGGCTCCAAGCTTGACACTTCAGCTCCAGGAGTGCCACAAGGTGGTTGCCATTCCAACACCTTGGGAACGCCACAGGTCCCTTTGTCACTTCAGTACCAAGATCCTTGATCTCAGAGGCTGAAGTTTATTCCCTGTCCCCTATGTCCATTCCCTACCTAAAGAATTACAACAAATTCCAAGGATTCCAGTTGCTTATGCCTCAAGCAGCATTTAATCTTGTGATAAAACACCCCCAAAAGAAAAGCTGTTTTACAGCCAAAAGCATCAGTGTCCAAAGGACCTGTGTTCACCAAGAATGGCAAATGTTAGCAAGAATTAAATGAATGGCTCCAACTGCAAGGAGATGGCAGGATCCTCATCTCTTCCCATGCTGACTGCATGAAAATCCTTCTCACGGCTTCATCAAACCCCCTGAATTAACCCCAAATCTGGCACTACTGAATAGCAAAGCGGTCTGCTGGAACACAGACTGAACTGGACACAAAGCCAACACAAAACTGTGGGGGAGTAAGGGGCAGCCTGTGTTCTCCTCCCAGCCCCGAGCCTCTTACATTTATCCACACATCAGTGGTTTCTTCATAGATCACAAATGGCTGGACGTTTTCTGGCACGGTTTTGGCAAATTCAGCACGCTGCTCCTCATTTTCTGGGACTGGAATGAAGAGCGCTGGAGGCAGAAGGATCAGCTGGAGCCGCTGCTGAGGTCTGTCTAGGAACATAGCCCAGGCGCTGGGGAAAGAAGTTGGAGGTGTGTGTCAGTACCACAAAATAGATGTCCCTTTCCAACACTCTGAACACACAACCCTTTTCACCCACCACACCCCCCGCCAGCAGAAAGGATTTGGACATCTGAATGCAAAGCTTTTCTCATCATTGCTGCTTTCTAATCTCCTGGAAGCTTTGCCAACAAACCCGTTACTGCCAGACATCTCTGGTATTTCACAGGGGTACCGGTCAGACAAGACGCCTGACAGATTCGCCAGCGTCTATGCCAAGGGAGCACCGTGAACAGAACCCTGTCTCCAAGAGAGAACACTTCTTCCCTGGGCAGTCCCTCCATCAGGAGCCACTATTCATCTTCTGACAAGCTAAAGTGATAGCTCTAGAAATGATCCACTTGTAGCTTCCTCATCACACGCTGTAGGGGAAGGCACAGACCTAAGACAACTGCCAAGAGGAGGAGTCACTTTCATCTCAGCCTTGTCTGTCTCCAAAAAGAGCCACTCAAAGTGGTGCTGCACTGCTGGCCTCTCACCATGACAGATCATAGAATCACAGAATGGTTGGANCAAGTTGGGTGCCGATCAAACTGGACCAACACACAATGATAAACCTGCTCATAGCGCACTCTCCTTTTCAGCAGGAACTCCCTTAATTCATGTTAAACATCTTCAACTCAAAAAGAACTCCCCAGGACTGCCCGCTTAATATATCAATGCCATTTATCTTCACAGTTGTGACTTAAACCCCACAATTTGTCACTCTGGTCTACATTCCATTAATTCCTGCTTTTGAGATGTTGTAACACTGAAGAAGCCAAATATTCACGCGCCATTTCTGGCACTCATGGCTTTAAAACTCAGGTTATGACTACAACACAAGGTGTGTCGAGGGCCTAGGAAGCCCTCGGGAGCGTTAGTTGGGAAAAAAAAGTATGTACTATTTGCCATCTCGGGTCCATCCCGCGCGGGCAATGTACTCCACAGTTGGAAACAACGAAGCAAACGGTTGCACCAGCTCCTTGTCCTGAGCACACACGATCTGCAGCAAAAAAGAAGGTCCAGTATAAGACCAGACTGTTATCAGAACCTCTTCATCTTCTGCCAGGGGAGCTCAGTGGAACAGGAGAATACGGAAGTTTAACTCTGGGCATCAGCAAGGGTTGGGCCAGGAGAAGCAAGCTCTGCTACGAATGGCTACGAAGACAAGCTGGAAAGCAAAGCGATTTTGGCATTCAGCCACAGAGAAGGACAGAGCCAGGGACTGAAGCCCAGGATTAGATGGGGCTTCAGCCTTCCTGCTCTGCTACCGACACCGCCATGTATCAGGCTACCTCTACGCCTCGCTCCCCTCCCCTCTCCCAGCTGCCTCTCCACCAGAACAATACTCTTCCACATTTTAAAGATTTTTCTCCTTCCTGGATAAGCATGCTATAGAACCAGGTGCTATCAGAGGATGAAAACAAAGACTAACACCATCTATGATGTCTTAGAGACCCCGTCTTAATTCCAGGGAGCTTCAGAAGCCGCCAACCCTCCTGTGCAACATCCCATTCTGAGTTGTTATCACTTACCTTACCCTTGCTGTCCGTTTTAAATTCTGCCAGTTTTAATGTAATCTTAGGGTTTTTGCTGCCTGCGGAGGAGGAGTGAGAGAATATCAGGATGACCAACCTGAACAGCTCACAACACAACTTGTAGATTGGAACTGGCTCTGGTCCTACTAAAATGGTGAATGTACAAATACCAAATCATGTATTCAGGCAGACATCACTGGAGTCACAAGAGTAATTTGGGGTATGGAAAAAGTTTGTTTTCTCCTTGCCAAGCTGGCTGTGCGTGTTCTCAAGAGGGAGAAGAAAGACAGTATATTCAAAATGTATTCCACAATATGCCACCAGACATATTCCATTTTCTCAGCAATCCCTTCTTTTAAGCTGAACTTTAAATCCCATTCCTTTCTTGCAGTAGATTTTGGGCTCCGAGACTCAATTAGGCCACAACATTTACAACCAACTTCTACAGCACAGTAAGCAATCAGATTAATCACGCAAAGTTTAGAGCACAAATGCCACTGCTGCTGCCAGCAGGAGTCAAGAGTTGCATTAGCAGCCCCGCGGTATTTCTCTTACCTGTCCTGGGGTACCGATAGGAGTCTGTTTTTCTCTCCTCCAAGGCAGGTGAAGGAACATGAATTATCTCCACCTCTGACTCATCCACTTCCTCATACAAGATCCGCAGTGTTTTTAAATCCTCTGAACCTGGGAACAGAGAGTAAAGGTGTTTGCTGCTGTGTTTTCCAGCTGTTTCTGACTCACCTGGAGCTCGTGCAGAGCACACATCTCCTGTGCAGCCACAGCTCATAGTCACCACCCGCAAACACTCCTCGCAGCACAATTCCAACCCCTCCATGTTTTGTTCCTTCAGGTGGCCTCCCCAGACACAGACCAAAGGAAAACCTTGCCCAAAATATCACTCATAGCAAGGGCCTGCAGCAGTTACAGCGTCAGAGCTTTCTAAGCAGAACACTGACCTTCTGTGGATGCCGTGGGACACCACCAATAGCCTGTGAATCGATCAAACTCCTCCTGAATGACAAAAGTGGCTACACCAGCAGACTTGGGGTCATCAAGAACATTGGATAAGCCTGGAGAGGAACAGAGAAGAGACTGCGGTTAGATCTCCTTGGCAAAAGCTGATCCAAAAGAAGAATGTACTTGGAAGAAACAAGCCATGAAGATGTGAGCCCTCTCAGCCCAGATTTGTCAGAAGGAATTTTTCTTTGGAATTTGGCAAGAAGCAGCAGTTACCTTTATGGCAGTATGTCATCCGTTTCTCCTCTCCTGTCTCTATATTTGCCACCCATAGATCATTGTTATTAATGAATGAAAAGAAGGCAGGGTCAGCAGGGCAGATCTTGGGATCCATTCGTGGCCCTGTGCACTGAGTCTTGATCTCCAGAGGCTTCATTGGAGACACCTACAGCAACAGACACACAGATAAATCAGCTCCAGCTTCACACTTCGAAAGCCTAAACCATAGATACAGTGCAGCCCATGAAGTGATGGCAAACATGGTCTTGACAAAAAAGAAATAGACATAACCGAATGGATAGAGATGTGCAGCCACCTCCAACCGAAACCATTAAGACCATTTCAGGTGATATTCATAAAATCATCCTTACCATGAAACCATTCTTGCCCCCATCTCGACAGTGGAAGAGGCTGTTGCTGGCCTGGAAGAGGAACAGGCCGCTCTCGCTGTGGAAATCGTAAGATGTTATACCAAAGACACCGAGTCGCTTGCGCTCCCTCAAGAGTTCCTCTTCTCTAGAATACATCCCATGATGAGGGGTTGCCTAGGATTGAAGGAAAGGAAGCTCTGAAAGACTCTGCAAGGAAAGAAACTCTCACAGAACAGGTATAATCCAAGACTGGCACCAGTTAGTCTGTGAACGTCCAAAACACAATAAACCAGCCCAAAACCATCAGTGGCCTGACCATAGAGGTCCATAACTGCTGTACTCTAAGCCACAGGGGTGGCCCAGGGGGAGACTAAACCAACCTCATGCCCCAAAGTTCCCTCTACAGAACAGGGAAGAGCTGTGAATCTGTCATTTCTGCAGCTGGCACTTCAGCACAAACTGAGGACAGCCGCGCTTGCTCTGCTTATGCAAATCAGATGTAACCAATTAACTTAATGACGTTATCTACAGCCTTCACACACAGTTTCCATGTCAGACACCGCAAACAAAAGCTCTTCTGGGGATCTTGAATTACCCTGAAGGGGACCTGCATTCCAAATGGGGTCATGACAGCTAAATTCTTTTCCACTAGGAGCCTTCCTAGTAGGGAAGGCAGACAAACACCCTCCACTTCCTTCTTCATCAGTGCTGATAGTGACAAAGATACTGAAAGGAGGGTCTCAAACGCTGCCACGCTGTTCTCCCTGCTGTTTAGTAGAGCAGGAGCCCCTGCACCGGCCCCACCAGCATCCGCCAGTTTTCCCACACACTATCAAACCAGGCTCCTCGCACTTGGGCTTACCTGAAAGTGATCCAGCATCTGTTTCCACGACAAGAGTAGCAAGGCCTCCTTCCGTACCTTTTTGGGAATCTCTGAGTAAAGAAGGGAATTCTCTCGGCTACCATATGGCATTCCTATTAGGAGGACAAAAGCATCATCCTACTTAAGATTAGTGAGCCAGGACAAAGAGCAAATTGAAAAAAAGCCTGATCGTGGAGGGGTTGGGGCTGTCCGGAGGCCTCTACCACCTCAGTCCAATCACAGAAAAATTATTTAAATTTAGATAGTCATTTATTTGGAAATTTCCCTAAGTATGATTTAATATTAACCAACCTTTTCGGAATTAGTTACATCCAACTTTCCTCTCTGTGGACTGTTCAGCCCACACCCTAGATCCACTCTGAAAAAGCCACTCCCTGAATGGGTGACTCAACGTTACTCCCCACATCGCTCAGCCAGAATTTTGCTACAGGGACTTCATGGAGGCCAACACGCCAGCCTGCACGAGGGGAAGAAAACGCTTGGAAGCTCTCAAGAACCCATTCAGATGTGAAATGATATATTACACAGTCAAAAGACCTTGCCATTTTATACATAAGCCTTTGACTACGGTTATCAAATAAGCTACTGGCCTTCATCCAATTTCTAAAACAACCACAAAAAAGAAAATACCCTGACACGGGATTTGGGCACTTTCAACAAAATCAAAGACTGTGAACTTGCCTTCTAGATTTGCTGTAGAGACTCCCTAGATCGGTATTTCACGCAGGGAAATGTGCCCTGGTTGTCTACTCCAACCACGTCCAGGGCCGAACAGAAAGGTTTCTGGGCCAGTTAACCCAGCAGTACAGTTACTTAAAAATAAAACTGAAATATTAATAAGTGCTCAGGAAGCAAAGCAGTATGTGAGCATATAATCCTCGGAGATACAGAAACACCGAAGTGCTGAGCATGTGGTGTTTAATACAAGCAGCATCTGCCATGATACAACATAAAATTCTATGGGGACAGCCCAGAAATGATTTAAGATGTCCAAACAGAAAAAACCCCAACTCTGCAGATAAGAACAAATTGCTATAAATACACACATCTGACACTCATGCAAATGTGACCTGGGATTCTTTTCTCCTTATTATATTAGTACTTTCACCAATGACCTCAGCTGACTACAATCAATCAGCATTTCCAAGAAAAATCTTGCCTTCCTTCCCAAAAGACACTACCCTTTGCTCACAAGTGAAGAAAAGTATTAAAATTCTACACAAAGTTCTTCAGAATTCTTTATCCTATACAGTCACTAACAGTACTCCCATAAAAACTTGAAAATATTATTTTGGGTCAGTGATATCATGCTGGCGTTAAATGCTCATGAACTGTTCTGAGTGTTTAAGAGCACTTGGTATTCAACTCAAAAGATGCCCATTGTGTAAAAATAAAGAATCAGTCCAGAATCACAGAATGGTCATGGCTGGAAAGGAGCTCTGACACCACCGAGTCCAACCACACACACACCAAAACCCCTACCATCTCGGCCACCAGGGCATGCCCTGAAGTGCCACATCCACATGTTTCTTAAATACCTCCAGGGATGGTGCCTCCACCACCCCCTTGGGCAGGCTGTCCCAGGGCCCGACCACTCTGGCAGTCAAGACATAATATCTAGTATCTAATCTAACCTCCCCTGCCCCAACTTCAGACCATTTCCTCTGGTCTTGCCATCATTCCCTTGGGAGAAGAGGCCAACACCCACCTCTCTGCACCCTCTGTAGAAGGAAAGGAGGTCTCCCCTCAGCCTCCTCTTCTTCAAATTAAAAACGCCCAACTCCCTCAGCCTCTCCTCACAGGACTTGTTCTCCAGAGCCCTCCCCAGCTTGGTGGCTCTCCTCTGGACACGCTCCAGCCCCTCAATGTCCTTCTTGTAGTGAGGGGAGGCCCCACCAGCGCCCAGGACAGAGGCACCATCACCCCCATAGTCCTGCTGGCCACACTGTTCCTGACACAAGCCAGGATGCTGCTGGCCTTCTTGGCCACCTGGGCACACTGCTGGCTCAGGTTCAGCCAGCTGGCCACCAGCACCCCCAGGTCCTTTGCCGCTGGGCAGCTCCAGCTGCTCTTCCCCAGGGCTGTAGCACTGCCTGGGGTTGTTATGACCGAACTGCAGGACCCAACAGTAGTGACACCTGAGAAGAGGCTCTCTGGTATTACCCAGTGGATGCTGATCTTATGTGATGGATTGATCTGCTCTATGCCCTGTACATTTCCTTAAGGAAGAAAACACTGAGAAGACACTCATGTATCTCCATTCCTGGCTCCGGCTCCTGTCACACCCGTGCAGGGCACCAACTAGTCAGGTGTTGTCATTTCATATAGCAGGAGAACATTAAAAAATTTTTAAGTCAGCCACTTAGACCTTTAGTTCTTTAGTCATCTAGATTAAAAACTACAAAGTCAATTTGGCCTTGAAACACACTCAGCTTTAAATCAAGTCTCACTGTTCAGCCTCAACAAGAAAAATATGCTCACTCCGGATACTGCCCTTCCCAGTAGCACTTGTGTCATGAGAGCATACGAGGAACTGTAACAAATCAAGTAGCTGGCACACAGGAGCTGCTTAATGCCAAAACAAATCAGTCCCTCAAATCCAGCATCCTCTGTCCTACAGTGACCTACACTCAATGGCTCCAAAAAGGGAAAAAAAGCAGGGTCACTTCAGGGAAGCAGTGACTGCACGAAGTCGCACATCAGACAATTTCTTTACTGGCCCAGTAACGACCGGCTCATGCCCCAGAGCCTAACAAACTCTTTACAGTCTATAAAGCTTCCCATGTTACCAACCACAAAATTATCCAGTTACTAAAACCCAACCACTCTGTCACTAATTACATTGTGGCTCCAGCTATAATGAGGGACCTGTACAGCACAGCACTCGGCTGTCTCTCAGTCCTGCTGTAAGGAAGAGGATATTTCCCTGTGAATCCCATTAATAGTTGATTCCCACCTAGTATTTTTTTTCCCCCGTTTCCCGAAAGCATTCTACCTACATGGAAAGTAATAAAGCATGGAGACACCACCACCCCACCATTAATATCTACAATTTGCAACATATAGTTAGTAATTACTGACAGCAAATTCCTTGGGAAGTCAGTCTGGATGATCAATCAATCCCATTCATAATCACAGAATGGTTTCAGTTGGAAGGGACCTTAAAGATTATCTAGTTCCAACCCCCCAGCCCTGGGCAGGGACACCTCCCACCACACCAGGTTGCTCCAAGCTCCATCCAGCCTGGCCTTGAACCCCTCCAGGGATGGGGCAGCCACAGCTTCTCTGGGCAACCTGGGCCAGGCTCTCACCACCCTCACACCAAAGAAGTTCTTCCTAAAATCTAATCTCAATCTCCCCTCTTCCAATTTAAAGCCATTACTCCTTGAAGCTATGGGGTAGCATTTCTCTGAAGCTACAGAGGCACAAGACGGTGCTGAATTTGAGGAACAACCTTCTCTCCCCCCATCATCTGGGCTGAGCTGGGTTGCCAAAGGATACTGCATTCACATCTCTGTCACCAGGCAGGTCTGACCAGCCAGCACTTTCGCTTGGAGCTGGAAGCCTGTGGTTAACGCACTTGTCTGGGACCAGAGAAGTCCAAACCTTGAGCAGCATTACTTAATCTCAGTTCCCTCATCTCATAAATGGAGACACCTCGATCCTTTTCCTTGCCCGTTTTAGACTGGAAGCTCCCCCGTAACAATTCCCACCCAGCATCTGGCGCGCTGGCTTACCCAGGTAATAGAGACGATGAGAGTGTGGGCTGGACTCTTCTGTTTTCCGGACAAACTGGAAATCATGGGGAGCTTTGTTCACTATCATGCCCGAATACTTCCTGCTGCTGTGAATAATGTCACGCAGCCCATCCCAAGAATGCTTTTGCACCTGGAATTGGGAAGGCACATCCTCCATCTCGACCACTTCAGAGCTGTCCGATAGCGTGTCCACTGCAGTCATCCTCTCTTCCCCTTCAGAACTGGACAAAAAACTGAGAGAGGAGTTGAGGGAGAGAATTAAGCCTTAAAATCAAACAGGAATATTGTGTTGCTTTGAGAAAGCTCTTAGCATCGCAACAATCTTAAGAGAACAGGCACTCCTTGAACTATAGATCCAAGGATCCTCTGCAATCAAAGACTACATTTTAAGCATACATCGACATATGGAAAGGAAAAGCCCATCTCCCATCCCATATCGAGTCCTTTAAACAAAGATATTGACCTCAGAACACTCGCTCTCCCAGGACTAGTTCTAGAAATAAGCTGTTAAAGGAAGTATGAGCAGCAGGTTCTGGTGCAGAAAACAATCAAGCTTGACTCAAAGGAAAACCAGCCCAGGAATTTGGATGGATAAGTCATCAAAGCTATGACCCATCATAAAGGTACACAAACTTCTGCCCTGCAAGCCCATAAAAGCAAAGTCCCCTTCCTGGCTTTCCGGAAACCCTGCTCATCACTTCGATAGAGGGGTTTAAACCCAAGCACAGCACCTCACTTACCTGAAGAGCTATTGCAGCTAGGACAGAAGTGGGAGAGATGGATAACTAGGAAGAAATCAGGGCAATGGTCTTTGCTAACAGCAAGAAGTCAGCAGGGACAGAGCCTGGTTGTGCCCCGCAAAAGGTGGCAGGCATTCCTCCCGCGTTTCCAAGCAAGCAGTTATTGAATGAGAGTCTACAAAAACCGCCTCCACATGCTACTACAGCGAATGTTAATTTGAGGAGAGGTGGACTACCAGACTCGCCCAAGGTCAGTGATGTCATCTATTGCAAAGCAGGAATGAGCTGTGGACCAGGGAAACCAGTTTCTGTCACCCAATTTGAGAAGCTGGATTTCCCTCCACGAGGACATTTCGGCTGTTTTGGGGGGATCTGGAAAAATGTTACAAAGAATTTCAGCAGAACTCCATCTTACTGAAGCATCTGGCTGGAGAAGTTGGCTCTGTGGAGACAGAATTGCTACTTTTGACACAGCATCAAGAGCAAACCAGTGACTAAGGATTACACCAAAAAAAAGGCCTTGTCCTCAGCAGCCCCAAGATTTACATTTTCAAAGGAGATGCTTCCTGAATGCTGCCTGTCATTTAGCAAGGTGACCTGCATCCTGACAGGAGAGCAGCCTCAGAGACGAAGGATTAAGCATAAACCAGATCTTGAAGATTCAGCCTCAGCAAGATGCGGAGAGAAACCAGGGGAAAGGAGAAAGATGGTTATTTATATCAGCACGAGAAAACACTCACCTCTGCCCATTTTCTACCACGAGTATTTTCCTGGAGAACCCCGAGTGTTCCCTGAGGATTCCCTCACAAGTTTGTACCTTCTAACAAACTCTCTAAAAGGAAGTTCTCACCTAGTTTGACATTTTATGCAATTACAGCAAGTGATGAGCAAACCTACATCAAAGTACATCTGGACTTCCTTACACTGCAGGCTCACAGTACAAGGGCTGCAAATATGACGTCTTCAAACTGCTAAGCCCCTAAATTGTACAAAAATGTGTGAATAACAACACTAGCACAAGCTGCTGGAAGAAATCTGTAGGTGCTCCTGGTACCTACTACCCAGCAGTAAATCTGCAGCTTGAAAACGAATAAAGAGGAGTGTTTTCCAATCAAAGCCAGGCAGGAAGCCCAAGTGAAACCACAAAAGAGAATGTGACGGGATGTTCTAAGACAGCAAGTGCGTCTGTGGCCTCCACTGCCAATATCCAGGGTGTCCATGACAGCAACTGCAATCCCACCTGAAGGCAGAAGCACTGCCCATCAGAAACACCTGACAGGAAGACCACAAAACCCCATAAACTGGGTACAGTTCTCTCAACCCAAGCCCACTGCAGGTCAATCAGTCAATTAAAATAACCTGTCTTTGGCTCAAGATGCCTGACCCTTGGGTTACTCTCACCCAGCTGATAAAACCATCTTAGTCAGTTTGACTGCTCAGGAGGGAAAGTTGTAAACCATTCAGGGCTCAAACCAGTCCCCAAATGTCATACTGGTAACTGTCCCAAGCTGAACTGGAGCCCCTTCCAGACTATACTGACATGATTTTATGATTCACTTGTGAAAGGCACAACTCTTAGCACAGTACTGCTCTCCTCCTGGTGATTCTGACACTGGAACAGAGCGGAGTAGCAGGATAAGCAAAGCAGCCATCACACAAAGGTCGGTGAAAGCATTGAGAAATGCCACTGTCACAGCTGGAGTGTGGTGGGCTCTCATAAAACTTAGGTCCTGACACAGCACAGGTTATAAAGAAAACTCAACTACTTCATCCACTGTTACAGCCACCTCTTGGACAAAACATAGCAAGTGTTTGGCAACTCCACTGACGTAGGTAAACAAAGAGTAACTTATCTAACTGAAACTGCAGAGTGAATTTTGGGACTAAATTATTCAAAGGTCAGTTGGATCAAGACATCAATTCTAACCACCTTACCCTTAGATAGTCTTGAAACTTGGGCATCAATAGAGTGTATCTGAGAGCTACACCTCCCTGGAAAACCCTGTCCTTTTCAGTCCTCACACTGAGGCACTGACTTGGATGATTCAGTGTTGCTGCAGAAGCACTAAACTCACTCCTAAAAACCATCTAGCTGTCCCTTGGAGCTTTTTATCATACCTTTCCTGCCCGGCCAGGTTAGATGGGTCACGCATCCACCAAGCTCTCCTTCAGGGAGGATGCATTAGCCCAAAGACAACAAGCAGGCACAGGTGGGACATCAGCACAGGAAAAACACTGTGAGGCTTGGAACTGGCAGTCAGTGAAACAAGTTATCTTCCTGAGTCACTTCCTGACCAGCAGATCCCCACACAGAGCTCCCTAGGCAGAGTTATATACTTCGGATTCTTCAGAAACCTCATTCACTCCAAGAGGTGCTTATTGCTCCGTCCCACACAACCTAAAGGTCAATAAAGGTCCTGGGAGTAACCAGGACACATACCTTCTCCAACTTCCTGCAGTCTCGTTTTCCAGACGAACCCTCTTTATCTTCTGCATTAACTACTCGGCTAGCTGGGCAGGACAGGAAACTAGGGAGGAAGAAGAAAAAAGCAAATTTCATATTACTGCAGTTTCTCCCATCATAGGAATAAGGCTGTATGAAAGCATCCCTCATAGGACACAATTCCAGCTCAGCATGGAGGCACAAACGAAATCCTTGGTTTGCGCTTTACAGCCCAAATCTGTTCTGCCACCACGTGCTGGACATTAACAGCCCAGATAGACCTGAGAGAAATTTCTTCACCTGAACAATGAAACTCAGTGAACTCTGTGGCCTCTCTCTTTCTTTCCTACAAAATTCTTCTTAAAATTTGAAAATTCTCAGTACTGACCCTTCCTTTCAGTCCCCTCCCAAAATCCTGAAATTCTCACAAGTGTCAGGTATGAAGAACTGAAAAAACAGAGGTCTGGTCCATACACTTAGAGGTAAGAGTCAAAGAAGGATACCATAAGGAGCCAGAGGGTCAGCATTCCTGCTACCAACAACGTCACAGTCCCACTCGGGACATAAAAGCCACGTTTGTCTTCCAAGCCAGACTCTGCTGCTTCCCTCTACTTCAGCTTGATGCCACAGAGGATCCCTGTCTCACCACACCAGCCCATTTTCCAGGAGGATATGAAGGTGCTGCCTTCACGATTGTCCTCCCTCCCCAAGCACATTAAAGTACAAAGATCTTTGTCTCCTCTTCAAGAGAGCTCTGAATCACAGACACACCCCAGAGCTGCCACTATCTTTCGCCAAGGCCCCTGCTCTGCCCAGACAGCCATTTCTCTACCAGAACTGCACTCACAGAGGATCAGGAGAGACAAAGCATCATAAAGAAGTGCCAGCAGTGAAGTTCTTCCACCGCAGAGGAGAGCAGAGAGGAAAGAAGTAGCAGCATCCAGTAATTTAAGGGCAATTTTGGATGCAAGGACGAAGGGCAACAGGAGTGATGCTCAGGAATGCTGAGTAACCTGGTCCAATCTCACAGCTGACCCTGCTTTGAACAGGGGGTTGGACCGGAGACTTCCTGAGGTTTCTTCCAACCTCAGTTATTCTGTAATTGTCATGATTCAGAGAAAAATCTCACCCTCAGCCCACCCAGAAAAAAAAGAACAATAATACCCTCCGATGATGAACCCAGAGAAAAAGAAACTGAACTAAACAGACAGGACAGATCAGACACCCAGCATGAATCATGATACTCGGTTATCAGCGAGACCCTGAGGGGCTTTGCTGGTGCATTCAGGAAGAGCCAAAGCAAAACGGTCACCTAGAGAAGCCCTTACAAACGTTTCCTGTCACAGCCAGGAGCTTTCAGTCCTTCTTCTCCAAAAATAAAAGCAACTGAGGGTGGAATAAACCGGTGGGGGGTTCCCTACAGAGGGACGAGCTACAGTGGAAGCTGCCAGCAGCCCACGTCCATCTCCACAGCCCCAGGAGAAAGCCCTGACAGAGATCTGCTGCCCTTGCTGGAGGAGGTGGGGGGGAAGGCGACGGGTCAGTGGGAGAAGGGGCAGGGGGCAGGGACCCCCCTGTGTCCCCCTCAACCTCCCTATGCTGCTGGAGGCAGCTCTTTTCCTGTGGAAAAAGAGAAGCAAGCAGTTTCTTGCCCACCCGGAGAGAGCAGAGGCAGCTGGTGGGGGCGGGGGGCAAACACACCCCTCCAGAGCGTCCCGCCCCATCACCCCATTCCTGGGGGGTGGAAATGTTGGAGTGTGGGGGGAAAGGAAACACAAACCACCCTCAGGGCCAGGGGTGCTCCCACACGTTGGGGGCACAGCGTGGGAGAACTCCCCCCAACCCAGCCGAGCAAGGAGTGGCC
>VXBW01001619.1:13439-23707 GCA_013400375.1 Thinocorus orbignyianus
GCAGGAAGGCCAAGGAGCTCATTGGCAGCGCCCGGGAGAGCCTGGCGAGGATGGTGGGAGGCCGGCCTGAAGACATCATCTTTACCTCAGGGGGCACGGAGGTGGGATTGACCCCTGTCTCTTGGCAGGGTGGTGATCTCCCTTCTTTCACCTCCTCATAAGCAAGCAGCCGTGAGGAGGCTGGGGATGAAGGGTGCTGCGCTCCTTCCAAGCCTTCTTTTTCTCATTTGCCTTCCTCTTCCCCAGGCCAACAACATGGTTATCCACACTGCCTGCAGGCACTTCCGAACAAGCCAGGCTGGGCTGGGTGACAGCCAGGGGATGCCACATGTCGTGACGTCGAGCGTGGAGCACGACTCTATCCGCCTGCCACTGGAGCAGCTGGCGAAGGAGAGTCTAGTGGGTGAGCAGCAGAGGGATGCCAGAGGACAAGTCAAGAACGTCTGGCTGCAGAGTGGGGTTTGCAAGGGTGGTTTATTTCATGTTGACCATGTTGTGGAGGGGGTCAGGCAGTGGCTTGCTCCATTATGTTCCTCTTTACCCCCTCCAAAGGCACTCACTCCCCACACGGTGTCCCCATTCCCTCCAGCTGGGTGTGTTACCCTCTTGCTGGCATCCTACATTCAAGGGCAGGTAGGACAGGGCTCTGAGCAACCTGATCTTGGTGAAGATGTCCCTGCTTGTTGCAGGGGGTTTGACTAGGTGGCCTTTTAAGGTCCCTTCCAACCCAAAATATTTTACAATTCTGTCCCAAGATCTTTGGTTCTCTCTGCCTTGTGCTCACGGCTCTCCTGCTTGCTCAGTGGGACACAGGCAGCCCTGGGTGCCGTTGGGCTCCTCAGCAAACCTCAGGGCTTGTTTCTGGGCTTGCAGAAGCCACCTTTGTGGCTGTGTCCCCACGAAGTGGGCGGGCTGAGGTGGATGATGTCCTCGCTGCCGTCCGGCCGACCACCTGCCTGGTTTCCATCATGTTGGCCAATAATGAGACTGGGGTCATCATGGTGAGTCTGTGGGCAGCAAGTGGGACAGGGTGGGGACATCCTTCACAAAAAGATGCTCAATAAGGCGGAGCAGATGGTCCTTGGGATGCAGACCCTCTTCCCTCCCTCCTGCCAGCCTGTTGCAGAGCTGAGCCAGCGCGTCCGTGCCCTCAATCAGCGGAGAGAGGCGGAGGGGCTGCCCAGGATCCTGGTGCACACAGACGCGGCGCAGATGATCGGCAAGGGGCGCGTGGACGTGCAGGACCTGGGGGTGGACTACCTCACCATTGTGGGACACAAGGTATGGCCCCAATCACGTTCCAGCTGCTGTTTGCCCCCTAAAACATCTCTTTTTGGGTGCCAGGGAGACTTTGGGTGCCCCCCATACCTCATCAGTGGCCAAAGTTCTGCTGGCTGGTGCTCTGAAGACAGTCTTTAGCTGGGTGACAAGGCTCCTGTGAGTCAGGGGGACCTGTTTGGAAAGGGGAGCAGGAGGAGGACAAGGGTGGGGATAGCTCTGCTGCAGCTTGTGTCTGTCAGACAGGTGGGAGTCAGCAGTGGAGGGCACTGGGATTTGGGCAGGAGTACAGGAAGGGGGTGCCTGGCAGTGTCCTTAGCATCACAGTGGCTGTTTCTCCCCACAGTTTTACGGCCCGCGGATCGGCGCGCTGTACGTGTGTGGCCCTGGCACCACCAACCCACTGCACCCCATGCTCTTCGGAGGGGGACAGGAGAGAAATTTCCGACCCGGGTAAGGTGGACTGAAGAGCTGGACCTCAAAGCTGGTGGACACACCTGGCTACTCAGTCTGAGCTGTGCTGGCAGCTCTGTCACCTGCCAACCTGGTGGGGGAGATAGATCTGTGCATGGGAACTGCGGGAGCCTCGTGCAGGCTTTGCCATGGGAAGAACCACAGGTGGAACTATCTCAACCACCTTGGAGGGGTCCAGGACCCCTGCCAGCGCTGGGGTGTCCCACGCAGGGAATGTCTGTGTCCCAAGGTTGGAGTTCTGTTCTGGAGAAATGATAAGTCATTGCTCCCTCTTCCCTTCCAGCACCGAGAACACCCCAATGATCGTCGGGCTCGGCCAGGTGAGTCAGTGGTGGTCACGGGTGAGTGGTTCCTTGGGGGTGCTGCATGGCAGAGCCAGCACAGAGACACCCACCTGCGTTCCCTGGGCACTAGAACTGACAAATTCAGGGTGTGGGAGAGTGGGTGAACTGTGGGGAAAAGTGACGGGGCTTTCTGGTGCTAATCAAAGGAGGTTCTTCTGAGCACTCCCTGTGGGGTGTGCAGCCCTGGCAGCGGGCAGTCATGTAGCTCCTTTGGTGCCAGGCGCTGAGAGACTGTTGGGGGACACTGGGGACCTGGCAATTGCAGGGGCTGTTCCAGATTCACATGCCGGGGCCTGCACAGGGAACGGGGCTGTTTGTGAGTCTCAGCTCATCTGGGTTTTCTCCCTTCAGGCTGCAGAGTTGGTGAGCAAGAACTGGGAGGCCTACGAGGCTCATATGCGGGATGTTCGGGATTACCTGGAGGCCAGGCTGGAGGTGAGCAGACCCGGTTCTCGTTTGTCTCCCCTTCTGGGGTCTAAGCCTGCAGAGCACGTCTCTCTTGACCTTAACACCCCCTCATTGGGGCAGAGCTGCTCACAGCCCTCTGATTTCTCCAGGCCTCCTTTGGGAAGCAGAGGATCCACTTCAACAGCCACTTTAAGGGCTCTAAGCGACTCTGCAACACCTGTAACATCTCCATCCTGGGCCCAGGCCTTCAAGGTATCTCTTACCTCATCATTTCCCTGTGAGGAGACCGGGCTGTGACTTGGGCAGGGAGCTGAGGCAGGCAGCAGCCCTCCGAGAGAGCCTGGGAGACCTGTGCTTGTGTGTGCTGCAGGACGAAGGGTGCTGTCTTGCTGCAAGATTCTTCTCGCCAGCGTCGGGGCTGCCTGCCACTCTGACAAAGGGGATCGGTAAGCAGCCGGCTTTGTCAGGCCCAGGGCATTCTTTCCAGAGGAGTGGGTGGGAAGGAAGGAAATGGGACAGGGAAAGGGATCGTGGTTGGCTGTGGGCAGCATCACCTGGAGAAGAGAGGGTACAGAGCTTTCCAGAGGGGCTGAAGGGCTGCAAAGGAGGTTATTGCAGGGGTCGCAGCTGGAATGCTTGACTGCTGCTGGGAAGGACTTTGTCCCTCCTGGCTCCAGCTGAGATAAAAGTATTCTCAGCGCCTCTGCCTTATATCACTGTGTGCCTGGCTCCCCTTCTCAAGCCCAGTTTGGGTCCAGCAGGCTCCTTGGGGGTACATGGGGGACAGCGGATGCTTTTGGCTTGGTCTAGGGCAATGTCCTGTAGATGTGGCAGAGATGCCAACCCATGGGGACACAGGAGAGATTCCTCCTCGAAGGGGATGAGCCAGATGCCTTTGGAAGGCAAGCAGGTTTGCCCGGAGATGGCATCTGCCGATGTGCTCCCCTTACAGCTTGGTGAAGCGGGCTGGTGATACATGTGATTCCTCACCCCCATGTCTGTGTTTCAGGCCCTCCTCCATTCTCCTCAGCTGCGGGATCCCCTACGAGGTGGCACAGAATGCCCTGCGGCTGAGTGTGGGGCGAGACACCACCCGGGCAGACGTGGACCTGGTTGTGCAGGACCTGGTACAGGCTGTGGCACAGCTGGACCAGCACCAAGCCCCGTAGGCCCCAGGAGTCACCGTTCCCAGCCATCTCCCAGGTTCTCAGGATGGGATTGTGCCCTGCTTGGCCCCTGGGTGCTGGCTGACTGTGTCGGTTTAGGCTCAGGTTGTGGCAGGATGAGTTTTGTGCCTGATCCCTAAGTCAAACTGGTCTGGGCTGCAGTTTGTGATCCTGGATCAGGCGTTGGGAAAGTGGTGGCTGTTTGTGGCAGGAGGAGGAATTGGGATAACCCTTTTTTGGCACTGGTGTGCTCTTAGGTCTGCTTGGCCATCTACCAATTTGTGCTCACGGGGATCACAGTGGGGCTGGCACAGCTTTGCAGCTTGGGCAGAGAATCATAGAATCGTTACAGTTGGAAAAGACCTTTAAGCTCATCAAACTGGCACCAGAGGCAGATGAGAGCTGTGCTGAGGAAGGAGACTTCGCTGCTTTGGGGCTGGGGAAGCTTGTCAAGAGCTTGCTCAGGTCTCTGTCATCCCAACTGCACAGTGTGGGCATTCAGGGAATTTCACTGTCGGGTGCTCCTCGCTTGCCAGCATGTACCCAGCTGGCTGCATGCACGTTGGCATGATGGAGTTCAAAGCTCGACTGTCCCTGGAGTGTAACAGGCCTGGAAGCCGTAGGAGATAGAGCCTTCTGCCCTGCTTGCTTTCCACAAAGGAAGCTTTCCTGCTGTCTTATCCTTCGGAGGAGGAAAGACCATCTGCCCCAGAGGGAAAGGAGGAGTTGACAGAAGCACAGCAAGAAGCTGGACTGGGAACTGCCCTGGCCCTGCCAAGGCCTTAAGCTACCAAGGGGTTTTTGGCTGGGAAGGTGTTGGGCATGGCTTTTCCAGCACAGCATTGCGTTACTTGCTCCCCTTCCTCCCGTCCTTCCTACAGGGCAGAGCTCCTGCTGCCGGCTCCACGTGCTCCGAAAGGAAACAGTTGTCATGGCAGCCCTAACAGTGCCGGCATCCGAGGAAACGTGCCTTCCCTGCATGGCCCAGGCGGACGGACACAAACGTCGGATGGATGAGGAATGTTCCCATCCGGGCAGATGGGTGTCAAGGAACCTGGTCTCCCTGGGTATTGATAGGAATAAAAGTGCTGCTGCTGCTGTGCACAGCTCATGGATAATCTTTGTGATGATAATTTTTTACTCTTGAATAACCAGTAGTTGATAGTTTGAGCTTCTCTCTTTGCAGTCATCCTTTCTTTTCTTTCAGCCAACAGCAGAAACTTTGTTCAGAAGATGCCTCTATTTGTTTAAATCCTGTCGATCTTGCTGCTCTTGTCAGAGATCATGTGAAATTCACTGTCTCTTACTAAAACAAGTAAAATGTGTTTTCCTCAGTGTTTTCTATGGTGACACTGGACTGCTGGGGGTCATCTGAGGCATGTCTTTTCCCTCAGAAAACACTCGTATCCCAGAACAGAGTGGGATGCTGGAGTGGGGAGGTGCTGGCTGGTCCTGGTTGACATGGAGCCCCCAGGCACAGAGTCTGAGATGCCGGTCTTTATACTGGAATGCTCTTTGGAACCACAGAAACCTGGGCCTTTTTGCAAATCTGATTTCTAACTGAAGCATTGGGACCCAAGCACACCGACTTAAAGCCGTTGGCTGCCTGTTACGCTGTTCAGTGTTACAGCTGCTGCTCGTACCTCAATCTCAAATGCGAGTCTTTTAGTTTTCCTTTTATTTTTAGCCCTGGCATAATAGTCAGAACCTCTTTTAGAACAAGTGGATCCATAGAAAGAATGTTGCTCTGCTTCAGGGGTAGATCTTCTATCGAGCATGGATGTCAAAGTTGTCAGGGACCTTTCTTTCACAAGAATGGCACAAATGGAAATCCAATTTTTGGGGCTCGCTGTCCCTCACAGGAGGTCTGGGCTTCCTGCATCAATTCAGGTGAACGTAACCACAAAATACTGACTTTTTCTTTATACGTACAGGAAATGCAAGTTTTAATCACAGAAGTATTAGCATTACTTTATTTATGGCCCCAATCACGACACAGCCAAAGCATAACAAGTGATACAGAGGGTATGAATACTCTGGTTGATCATTTTAATGGTTTTACTGTTCATTTTCCTACTACCACAGTGCACAAGAATGAGAGTCACTAGTGAATCCCTCAGTCTCTCTATTGCCTTGTCCAGGGAAGGAGAGGGAGCAGGTGCCTGTGACTTGGCCTGCGCTGCTGTGGGCCAGCCCACGCTTCCCCTCACCCACCCTCACCTGCTGGAGACAAACAGCCTTTTCTAAGAGGACAAAATATCAGTGGTTGCACACAGTGGAAGGAATTTACCTGTCATGGAAGTCTTGAAATACCAACATTGCTACATCAGCTGTGAATTGAAACAGTAGAGAGAGGAGCTGGCCACTACGCTAGAACACGACAGAGCTGAAATGTGTTACTTTTACCTGGTCACATAGCCAGAATTGGATGGCAAAACCCCAATTCATTTAATGGAAGAATCCACAATCTCCTGATAATCTTGTCTTCCTAAATTCTTCCAGGACAGTTTGTAACACGCAAGGAAAAAAACACTAACCAAAATAACTGCTCCCCCAACCAGATCATAAGCACCCGGGAAGATCCGCAGCACGACAAGCTGCAGCACCATGGCGATGACTATCTCCAGGTGCTGCACGGTGCTGACCAAAGCGGGGTGGAACTTGCTCAGGGCGTAGTAGACCCCCAGGAAGGCTGCTGTGGAGCACAGACAGATGGCAAGGAGATAGCTCCAGGTTTCTCCATCCAGTGGGACAATTGGTTCTTGAAGTAAGAACATGGTGGATGCTCCCCACGCTGTTCCTGTCCAGCTGAAGGTGAATAGTGCCGTCCACATGCTGATGTTATCTTTGATAGACCGATAGACTATCATGGAGAGAGCAGTGGTCAAACCTGCCATAACTGTCATGGTATAGCCAAAAGCTTCTTTCCAGGTGCTCAGCAAAGAGTTTTCCTCCTTAATGATGTTGGGGATCATGACCAGACAAACGCCAAACACGCTGCCAACGACAGTAATTATGTCTATGTAAGCCATTCCTTCATCTAGGAGTAAAAAGGCCAAAATGGCACTGAACACTGTAGTGGTGGCCCTCCACATAATGGTCCCGTTGCTGGGGGGAACTATAGAGAAGGAGGTATAAGCACAGGTGATGGAGATGACATTGCAGACCCCATAGAAGAAGAGCCGGAGCCTGTAGCCTTTGGGGCCGAAGGGAGGCTCATGGTAGTAACACACGACAGTAACAGACAGCACCTGTAAGACTGAACGGATGAAAATTAACTCTAGGGATGGCACTTTGGAACGATCAGAAACTAATCTTGTAATTAGAGCCACGCATCCGTGAGCCACTGCAGATCCAAAAAGGACTATCCATGTTTTCCTTGACTGCAGTATATTTCCTTCAGGAAAATGCTGGGTTTGCCCAATCTCATCAGGTTTTGGCAGTTGTGCTGGCTGAGGCTTGGTGTCTATTGTACCAAAAAAGGTCCTTTCTCTCTTTTTCCCATCATTCAGTAGTCTTTTCTTAGGATTATCCTCCATAAATACTCCAGTATCTTCCTGAAAATCCTCGTATCCCTCTTCCCCTGGCTGGGGATAATGAGAAGTATATTTCACTGTTACTGTATTGGGATGAATTTTCACTCGCTTTTTGACTGGGTATTTTTGGGAAGACGTATCCATTTCCTCAGAGAAATATCCTAGCCTTTAGGAAAAAAAAACAACAAAAAAAACCAAAGAAAAAACCAAACCATGGTGAGGCACTGTTATTTAATGAATAGCAAGAAATTCATTACTATGTAAAAGCCGTTAGTGTTTACAAGCTATTTTTATGAACCAAGTCCAAGTACTAGTAGACTGTTCTTGGTTTTGCTTTAATTTCTTCGCTGAGTTACTGCTTAAATACCTGTGATGGTTGGGCCCTTTGGATCTCCTTAAAGGTCAACCATGGCACTTCCCTTTAGCCACTGATTTTTGAAAATGACATTTATTGTCTTTACATAAAGACAATAAATTTTTTTACATAAAGCTTTTGGGACAGTAAATATCCTGTAATTATGAATTATACTCCTTGTTAATTGCTTGCTAATGTTACAAGATTAGGGAAGAAATTTGGCTGGAGGAGAATGAGAGCCTTGTTTCTGAGCTGACAGAGTAACACAGGGAAACGGGGAGTACCCCTGAGCAAGGCAGCACAGTTAGCATAAAAAAAAACATGTTTTTTGAACAATACTTTGGAAGTGTTAAAAATGCTTTCTTCTTTTCACATCCTTTTATTCCAGTAATCGCAACAGATTTGTTCTTCAAATCTGATTGTTGTGATTTGGGTTTTTTTGAAATGGGGAGAATTGAGAAGGGCCGATCCAGACTGCTAATCACACCTTTCTGTGGCAGACACTGAACAAAACAAGCAACAAACCCACCACCCTTCTTTCTCCTCTGCTGCTTGGTCTCTGCCGTTGCTGGCACGAGCAGCCTGCCCGCAGGGAGCCCACTTGTGGCCTTAATTCCCGCCAGCTCTCTGTTGAGTGTGCCATCACTGTGCCCAGTGTTTAATTGAGGCATGGGGGTGCCATTACTTTGTTTCCACAAGCGCCCTCCACCATCTGTGTAAAGACCCCTTCCAAATGAAGTGGCAGCAGGAGAAAGGCAGCCTTCCCCACCTTTTGTCTGCCCCAGCAAATAAAAACATGCAGAGCTTACCTGCTACCCAGAGATTTAATCCCAAGGCAGAGGGGGAAGACACCACTCGGTCATCTACATCTTCATCTTTGTCCGGGTGTCTGAATAGGAACAGTAGATGCTCTCAGATATCGAACAGGAAAGGTTACAATCCTCTCAGCACAGAAAGTAATACCCTCAGGAGGCATGAAACATTCTGCTTGATTTTCAAAGCTGAAAATTTGAGAAGCACTGTGAGGCCACGTTCTCCGGGAACTGGCAACCCGGGTGCATCATTATGAAAATACCACCACCACAAACCCCAAAACACTTGAGATGAAAAGAAAGCAATCAGTGTCATCTTGCTAAAACCACTCCTCAGCCATCTCTCCAAGCTACTGATGGAACTAATCCAAAGAAGGAGCAGTGGTTTTGTTGACTGTAAAGTTCCTACAGCTTAATAATAAAAAAAATCATGTGCCCGCTGACCTGTCTCAGCAGCACTGCAGAGGAGAGGATGTGCAGGAGGATCCGTCCATCCTTCTGATCCATCCATCCATCCTCAGGAGCTGAGTATCAGCCCTGGAATGGACAGTCCTGCTCCCTAGGGAGTACCAAAGCACCAGAACTGGTGGGTCCTGAAGGTGTAAAAGCACGGCTGAGCCGACAATTGGGCTGAAAAAGCAATAACTCTTCACAGAAATTCTTTAAAAATATCATGGCCAGGTTCAGCCTTTGCATTTTCTCCACTGGTGACGCCAAGCACCACCTCTGTGCTCTGGCAAAAATAATTTACATAAGAATAGGATGTTATTCCTGGGTGTGGGGAGAGGAGCAGGCATCCAGTCCTGGTTCTGGAGGAAGGCACCCGGACCAGTCTGGACCTGCACAGGTAAGCGAGGGATCCTGCTTTGGCAGACTATTCTCCCCGCCCTGAGATATCTGACTGAAGCAGAGATCTGCAGACCTGGAAGGGTCTGAGGACCAAGAAACACCTTTGTCTTCTCTTAGCACTCCCCCTGTTAACGTCTCTGCTGCCAACCCATTTTCAGCAGAGCTCAGCTGAAAAAACAAAGCGTACCCAGTAGGCCAGTAAATGCTGGCGGAGAACTCCACAGTGCCCATTAACGTACAGTTTGAATACTGCAAGGAACTTCCCAAGAAACAGCTGAAATGCCAAAGAGAGTAAATAAAAGAGAGCAAGAGCTGGTAACAGCAGCACTAGCAGGCAGTTGGAACAACCCATCAAACATTTAAAAACATCCTACCAGAAATCTAACCCGGTTTCACCCGCTACTGGCACTTCTCCTTCTGGTAAATTGTTAATTTTAACGTGCAAATGCAAAATGCACTGAATGAGTGCAGGAAGGCAGCGATTCTCACAAGCACAGCATTATCCTACTGACCATTTTCATCGTGCTATAAAGCCGCAATTCCACCTTGCTGTCCTCACATCATAAAAAGCCCATTAAGATCTTCTCAATTTAAGTCACAGTATATGGATTGGGAATAAAACAAGTGGGAGGAAAAGAAGACAAAAGGTGCACAACAGGCATTGTTATAAGAGTGACAGTGGATCTAGCCTGAATAAAATCAGTTATTTTCCTAAGAAACGGCCAAGTAGATGCTGCAACTACTGGTTCAGGAAAACAAACCCAAAACACCTAATTTTTTTTTTTTTACCATTAGCATACAACAGTAGCTTTCTTGCTTCCTGAGTTTAGATTACATTTTCTTCCAAAAGATATAGAAAAGGGTATGGAAAAGAGGTTGAGAGTCAGTTGCAAATTGAGTGCTGGACCCGTGTAATGTATTCACAGATCTCTCTGGAGGAAAACAATAGATCAGGAGCCTGGAGCTCAAAATGGCTGTCCTACTGTATTCCCTCCAGTGTTGGAAGGGCTGGAGAGTGGAAAGGGCAAATGCTTAAGAGAAGAGAA
>VXBW01001619.1:27275-211164 GCA_013400375.1 Thinocorus orbignyianus
GGGGCTGGCCGGCGTCCAGAGTGGGGAGGAAGGGGGTCCGCAGCCCCTCGGAGCGATGCTCCTGGTGCTTCTCCCCGAGTTGGTGGTGCGGGACAGCCCCCCTGGCCAAGGGGTGACAGGCCGCCCCTCGGCCTGTGGAGGATGGGGGGCAGAGGCCTGTCAGGGAGCGTTGGTGTCTCCCCCACCTTTGGGGTGGGAGAAGCAGGGCGGTGAGGTTGGAGAAGCTGGTGGTCCAGGAGCTGGAAGCGTGGCTCCGGAGGGAAGCTGGCCTGTGGGCAAATGCCTTCTGGTTGGTGCTGGGACATGGTGGGATGAGGCAGAAATAACCAAGCTGGGGTCCGGAAATGTCAGACAGTGAAAATAGGAAGGGTTCTGCTTGGCAGGAAGACTTCTGCTGGTGACTCGGTGACTGGCCCATGCTGGGGAGCAGTGGGCAGCTACACTGGGTTTCTGTGTCTTCCTGGTGTGGAGCGGGGAATGCAAGGGGTGGTGGTTGGGATGAAGCGTGACTTGGGAGAAAGAAGGTGGTCGTAATACCCATAGAGCAGCTTAAAGGGATGCGACTGCCAATATCAGTGCCAGAAAACTTAATTTCTGGTGCGACGGTGTGAGTTTAATTAAAGAAAATCGAGCTGCTTTATAAGTATTGATTATTTCAGTTGTAATCCACACTATTTTGTGGTACTTGTAGCTCTATGGAGTTAGTCGAGCAATAGCATTTATGAAGTTGTTGAGGAATGAAGAGCCTTCGCCAGCTAACGCTGCTGTCGCAAGTGTTCTTAAATTGTGTCATGTGCTTGGAGTGATGGACGACATTAATATCTGGATTCAGATATCTTAACACTTGCTTAACTTTTCCATGTTACTACACGCATGATAGGGGTGGTACAGGAGGAGGAGTAGTCCAGATTTTCTGGATTTAAAGCAGTTTTGCCTTGTCTACTGAGGGATTTTTTGGTTTGTCTGTAGATCGCAAGGTCATTTGATGAGCATTTCTACAGTATAACCCATCAATCCATGAAGAAATCACTGGGCCAGAAAGCTGCAGATAGGTTGTCTGTCAAAAGGTGTCCTGATTATGGGAAGAAACTCTTACTTTTATGCAGCTAGAGGCTGGTTTGTTCGTTCGTTCTTTCTCTCTGACTCAACTGTGATGAATTTTTGGTGGATGGCCTGAGAAAGCACGCGTAGTGGGTGCAGAGGTTTCTGAAACAGCAAACCAACCCGTGATGCAGCAGGATTTCCTGGTGAGCGGGAGCAGAGGGGCTCACTCTGGGGTTATGATTCATCTGAGAGGATGTAATTTTTACTGGCTGCTCAGTTGAAATTCTTGGTTGCTGCTGCTGACGGACACGCTTGTGGATTTACGGCAGTTGGAAGGGGTGGTGGAAAATGGTACTTTTCTGGAGCTGAACAAACAGCTAGTGCCAGCTGTGGAGGTTGGAGCACCTCTCCTACAAACCCTGCATTTAAGGACTGGAGCACGTGGCAGTTGGCAGCTCACAGTCTCTGGTGGTTCCTAACATTTTACAAACGTGCTGAAGTTGATAAATTCACAATGAGAAACATCATTTATGACCAAACGTACACACACACAATATGCTGTGGATTGAAGTTGCGAGACCAGCTGAAACCCTGGTGTTAGAGCTTTGTGACTGGGGTCCCCAAGCTTTTCAGCTGCTGTCTCTTCCATATCCTGCCCTTTGTGCTCCGCAGATGTTTGTGACATCTACTAAAACCACAGTGCACCTTTTGATAAAAAGATTGAATTGAGAAAGATTGTGAACATACGTATATTTGAAAACATGCAAACATAAATATTTGGGAGCATTGACAAAATTATTTACTCGAGAATTTCAGAAACTCAACAGGTGATTATTTTTTATTTGAAAGAACCCTTTTCTAAAGAAGAACATGTGCCTCAAGCGTCCACTGGTGATTTTGGATTCTTTCCTTTCCTTCCCTTCATTTCAAAGACTTGCCCTGATATAAGGTAGCTAAATACTGGTATTTTAAATAGAATTTTAGTAGATAAGGGAGCCCAAAGAAGTATAAGATGCAGTGGGAAAAATGCTTAATTGTGATGACTTTCCAAGAACAGTCATTTTACTGGGATAAGAACGTGTCTTTATCATAACATGTAAATCATTTTGTGGTAAAACACACAAAAAACTCTAATGCCCTGCTGAAATTTTGCAAGTGCTAGTTCTGCAGTTAACATAAGAAATACTGAAAGCAGCAGACTTGTCATCTTGTCCACTTAAGTTGTGCAGTGATGTTAAAGACTGAATTTGGATGCTGTGCTATTGAATGGGCACTCTCTGAGATCTGGTTCTCCCCGTTCTCCTCCTTGAAGTGCCCGAGTGCTGGGGTGAGCTTCTGGCTCCTGACACTCAGAGCCAAAACCAGAAGGTGATGCTGGAGTCTGGTGCCAAGATAAGGATGGGCTCTATCTAAATTGGGGTGTGCTGGATTCAGGACTTAAAAGTACCAACCAACATCTGTAAGATCCTTCATGGTTTTTGTTTTTATTTTTTAAGCTTTGGGCCTTTGCTTGTAGTCACTCAGATTTATCGTGTGGTGCTCTGAAACACTCCCATTGCAGATTGTCATTTCCCCTTTCTTGCTGTGCCACCGTGTTTGCTCATTTGGCTAAAAATAGAAGGGAGTAGACTTGGTTTTCTTTCTTGGAAGAGAAGGAAAAACCCTGCAAAATTCATCAGCAGATAATGGTTTTGTCATTTTTATCTAGGACATCTAGATATATGCCATATTTTTATCAATATTTTGCTTTTCCAAACTGATTTACCTTTGTTGGTTTGGGTGTTGAATGTGTGATCTGAATACAAAGGCATATTTCTTCTTTACTTTAGAAAATAAGGAGTTGAGAGACCATTATTATGACCGTTGCAACTCTTCAGTCTGAAAATATGCTTCCAAAAACAAGGCTTGTTTTGGGAAGGTCCACACTATTATTTTTTCCTTTAAGGTAGACACCACCTTCAGCTGACTGGAAAAGCTGAAGAGAAGGAGCTGCAGAGGGGATCTTTTCCTTAATTCTGATTTTGTAGCTTCTTGCTCATTTACCATATGTTCTATTGAACATCTGAGTGCTGGTAGTGATTTCACCACTTGACCTCGTAACTTGGGTCCTTTTGTTAACGCGGGAAGGAACCACGCTCCTGGTTTTGACAGTTTTGCCACCTTTCCTCATTTGCATCTCTGCAGGCATTTTAGTATTTTGGAAAAATGCTTTTTAGTAATAACAGAATGCTTGAGGTAGCAGGATGCCTTGGACAGTAGATCCATCAGGTTATCTTTTCTGAGCCCAAGCTGTTTCACATGTTTCCTGTTTTTAACTGTAGGTTCAATTTCTCACCTTGCTAAATTTGGCAACTCTGCTTTCGTATTATGCTATCTCCAAGCCACCTTATTTTGGAGGAAAATCTCCATTTATGGCTACAGGTAATTCCATATTTCGTACAAATGGTGCAAATAAAAGGTTTTTCATCCCTTCAGGCATCTGCCTTTGACACGTGCTGCTCTCTAGGTACCCAAAGCTGGACAATGTTGGCTTGCCACAAGCTGTCAGATGCTCGTTCCATGGTTGTGATGCTGGTCCTGCCCAGGGTGGATTTGCAGTCTTGGTCTTGAAAAAATGCACAAAAGCATTGGTTAAATGATGACATTTGGTGGGTCAGGCCTCTCAGCCGTGGTTGCCAGCATTATTAGACTCGTGAGCTTGTTGTGGGAGCGTATCCCGAGTTCCACACACACAGTTGTTGATCCTTTATTGCAGAATTAATAGCAAGAGGTGGAAATCTTAAGCCTGTCCTTCCTCAGGTGAAAGACAAGGTGTTCCCAGTGGTTCCTAAAAGTGATGTTTTACTAGAAAGCAGCATGAGGCAACATCCAGCCAGCTGTGTTCCTTGCTGTGCAGGATTTCAGCAGAATATGTGCTATTTATTCTATAAATAAATTTAATGAGTCTATATTCTGTAACTCTGCATATAGCAGACTTGTGTTCTGTTGACAGGTTAGCTGAGTGAAAACAGTGTTAACAGATTGTTCAGCTCAGGAAAAAAAACACTTCTTTGTAGAATTCCATAGGAATAGACCTGTGTCAGAAATATTTCTAAATGTCAAATATTTTTATACAATAAAATAATAAAAAACCCCAAACCAATTGATCTCGGATGCGTTTTTATGTACTAGAGCACAGGACGTGGTGGTGTTTTTTGAAACAACGATCAAATGACAAGCTGAGAATCTGTTTGCTCTCTCTCACATGAGGGTTTCTCTTTCCATTTTAGGGTTAGGATCCCCAAGGGCTAGGAAGATACCAACGTGTTAGTGTTCATAACTGGAAAATAATACTTCATTTGCAAACGGGTAGCAAATTCCATCTTAAATGAGTGATAGCTGTGCCTGTTTTGCGTTGTGATTTTCTTAGATCTGTTCTCTAGGACCACGAGAGCCTGTTCTGCTGGTGGAACTGCATGAGATGGTTGAGCTGATCTGCCAGCCGAGAGGGGTCTCCTTCCACACAGCCGCACAGTTCTTCCCTTCCCATCGTGCTAGATCTGCTGCTGGCTTGACCTTTCCCTCAGCTGGTTGAATTCCCTACCTGGCATTACCCATCTGGTTGGGAGGGGTAGTTTTCTGCCAGGTGAACAAATTGAATCGGGTCATCAGACTAAAATGTTGGTAGAGATGACGCAAGGTCAGTGGCGAGAATATTTTTGGGGAGGAAATGGTTCCGGAGATTGAGACCCTTTCTTCTGCAGGTGGGAGGTTCAGAGTGACTCAGCTGCAGGCGCTTGGCCTGGGTGGCAGTGTTCAGTGTGGAGCTCATCACTGTGTGTGTGAAGCTGGGATTCCTGTGGGTAACTCACACCTTTACCCAATTCCTTCTGGCAGCTTTGCTGGCTGCAACCTGTCTTTGTTCTTTGCATCTGGTCCTGTCTGCTTTACCATAAATAACTCGGCAGTGTCAGCATTCAACTCCTTCCCCAGATGTAAGCATGGCTCAAATAATTTGGGCTCCAGCTCCTGTTTCTGTGGGACTTTGCTGGTGGCCTTTCTCTATTGTCAGAAATGACTGTTTGTTTTGCTCTTTGTTTCCTCTTTTAGCCAGATAACCTATCCGTGAAAAGACTTTTATTGCCACAGTAGCTTAATTTCTTTAAGAGCCTTTTATGAAGAATCTGCTTAAATGTCTCTTGGAAATGAAAGGCTTTATCAAGTAGAGCCCATCAGTGTGTGAGTAAGGGAGATCTTCTAGAGAACTTTCCTGTACAAACATGGAGTTGATTTCCTCCTCCACGTGCTGCTGTCTATTTAGCTGTCTCCTGAATAGTTTCTACTAAGTTAGCCTCACTAGGCTGTAGTACCACAAAGTATTAGGTGAGAAAGCAAACACAGTTACAAATTGTGCTCAATAGTAGCGCTGCTTCAAGCAGTAGAATTTTTTGAAGGCTGTTTTTTTTTTATTCACTCTTGCATAGCTTCCTTGATGTCTAATAATTTGGTTTTTCCTGTAGCCTTATTTTAATAGGATACAACTTGGGGAAGAGGAATTAAGAATCTCTCTTCTAATAAGTGAATATTTAAAAAAAAATGTGGGGGAGACATATATTGGGATATCAGTTTTCCTGTAGAAATTGGTCTAGGGACTGACAGTTATTGGTAGTGGGAACTGGGGAAGTGCATGAAGAGAAGGATGTGCATGCAGAATACAGTCACATAGGCCTGTTTGTTGGCTACTGAGCTTAAAAAAACCCACCAAACAACCAAAACCCAAACAAAACAAGAGGGATGCAGTGATACTGTAGAACAAATAATATGATACAAGGAGTGCAAGTCGCCACTGTAGGGATCATCCTTGCTTATAGAGTTTAAGGGTCTGCCTGCCTTCGACTGTTCAGACACCCAGTGGTCTGTGATTCTTGTGTTCTGCTGCACAGAATGCTAAGAGAAGGGAAGTTTGAGTGAAGACAGAGAATTCAGATGGTAAGGAGAGCCACCAAGCCTTTTGAAGGGCTTCTCTGAAAGACAGCAGCATTTTGGGTACTCTGGTTACAGACCATGGTTTGTTTATTCTTCATCTCCTTTCTATTCCAGACTTCCAGTGGTTTTCTTCGTCTCTTTGAGGCTTTTTCTATTTTAGCCCTAACTGATTGTTCTACTTCTATTTATGTAAATGAAATTATCTATAATGTGTCTTCCCTCATTCCTCTAAAGAGCCTTGGTATAGTGGGTCAGAAGAAATGGCATCATTTCCATGCGTTTGTGTATATCTCTTGACTTCCCCAGTCACACAGGTGACTTTTTTTCCCTTTAATATGTATCATTTCTGTAAGTTCTGTTTGCGACAGTTTTTTCTGCCAATGTGTTAAGATGGACCTGAAATTTAATTCCTGTTCCAAAATGTTTTAGGGCATTTTTGAACACGAATTATTATGCTGTTGTACAAGATGCTGGGTGCATTCAGAACCCGACAAGGGAGAAGTGTGTGGAATACTGTACTATTTAATTAAAAATGGCCAATCTGACTTAGGGCAGTGCTGTGCATTTGCTGAGGTGGAAGAGAGGGCGGTCGATTGGATGGCAGTGAGGTTTCACGGTTGGGTCCTATCGAATATCCCCACAGTTGGTGTGTAACAAGTGGACCAGAAGGAAGGATGCTGTTCTGTATGACCTGTCCCATGGCAGGAACATTTCCTCACTCTTCTAAGCACTCACTGTTAAAAGTGAGCAGGAAAACACAGGGCAATGGAGTCAGTCAAATTTCAGGTATGACCCCTGCTACTGGCACTGTCAGAAAAGGAATTGGAAATGAAATTCCCAGCTTCTCATGTTTTTCTTAGTGTGTTTCAATACCGTGCTGTTCTACTTAGTTTTCTCCCCAAAAGAAACCAGAGAAGCTGCTCTTTTTTTTTTCGCTTTACAAAAGAGAGCTTGTTGGTGTGTGTGTGACTAGAGCACAGGATTAGGGACTGAAAACACTGGCGCGTGGTTGTCCTGTGTAAATTGTTATTGCTCGAGGTGGCTATCAAGTGGTGAACTTTTTGTCTCTGAGCTGAAATGTTTGTTAATGTCATATCCATTAAAGCTGGTAAAACAACCTTTTTCTGTTGGCATGCCTTACTTTTCTGATTTCTCATTACTGTTCCTGGCTTCAGAACGTGTTGGTGTCCAAGTGGAAAGCTGAGAGGGGGAAGAGGAGCATGTTAGGGAGGAGTGAGAATCAAAGGAAGCAGAATGTCACATTTAGGGGCAAGGGGAGGAATTGTCAGCTGTACCGGCCATTACTTTCTAGGTACTTTGTTTTCCCTAGGAACAGGCATTGTTATGAAACTGCTAAAACTTGAAGGTGGATCCTTTGCAAAACCTTCAGATTATTTTTTCTGAGACCTCTGCCAGGCCTTTCAGGAGAGTGTTGTCATTCACCAGTGTCATCTACAATATTTGTGCAGAACTTGGACTCTCTTTCTGTGTAATGCCAGGGTATGCCACCAGAATCTTTTGCAGTAAATCTGGGGGTATTGGAAGGGTATGTCACTGATGTAGTTAACTTTATTGTGAAATACACAGCTAAGAATAACCCTTTCACATCTTACTTGCCCATAAATTTTTGACAGTCAGCTCCTTTGTCGTCTCTTCCCTCAAACAATTTCCTTGACCTAAAGTCATGCTTTGATAATACCCACATCTAGACTTTAGCTATTGTTTCGGTCCCTGTCCTGAAGGCAGCGTGTTCCTTCTTTGCAAGTCATGCTTGCATTCAAGCTTCTGTCAGAAGAGAAAGCCTTTCTGTGACGGTACTCACAAAGAGCATTCAGCGTGTGGGACAGTCGCCTCTGATTTGTAGTTCCCAAATTCTGATCTCTTCATCTATAAGACTGGGAAATAGCAAGTAGGGCCACTGCTAAATATTAAAAGGTGCCATGAGATTTATTTATGCCACTTGATTGCTGAGTGTACCTGCAGGTTTGTTACTGCTGGCAGAGGTGAGCGTGAGGCAGGGAAAAGCTTAGGGAACTAAGCTATGGTGAAACAAATGCATAACTGAAGAACACAGGAGTGTACAAAAACATTTGCTAGAAGCAATCATCGCACCCTTTGGACCAAACGAGGTGACAGGGTTCATGAACCAGACTGTTCCCAGCAAGTGCTGGTGGCAACTAGTAGAAAAATAGCGTCCTGCAAAGTAACTACAGTTCCTATGGCTCCCTGCTTTTCTTTGAAGTAGTGTGTTTTATAAAGGAAAAAAAAAGAAACCAAAACCCAGCTAGACTTTTTAATCTCTGGTCATGCTTATTGCTTATATTTGTTGCACATCAAGAGTCTTTCAGAGACGATTCAAAAGAGGAATGTGTGTCTCAGGTTGGTTTCAGAGCCGTTCTATTCTTCCTCCGAGCTCCTGTGTCTGAGGGTCCTGGCAGAGTTCCCTGAAATGGAGGTTTAAGTGGAGAAGACAAAAAGCTGTAGTGAAGAAAGGAAAGCACATACTGGTAGAAGCTTAGAAACAATCTGAATGTTGTGTAACTTTCACCACACTTGCTTTTTTCACAGCAAGAAAGACTAAAACTTTAAAATGCATGGACCAGCCTTGTTAGTGTTATTTTCTTCCATCTAAGTTCGGGCTGTCAGGGACTTGAGTTGCTTGGAATTTTTGTAATCCTAAAGGGGAACTTTGGTTATTACATTGTTGTGGATGGCTCAGATGAGAATGCCTGTGGCTGAGATGAGTATTGTTAGGCAGTTATTCAAATCTTGTTTCCAATAATATATGCATCTGACTGACAAACAAACAGGAATTTCCACTCTGTGTGGTATTAGATTTTTTTAGCTGCAGACTTATTTTTGTTGTGTTATTCAAATTAATTCTTGAATATGAGATTAAGGAAATATTTTTGACTGTAGTAAGTACACCCTTTTTTTTTCCTATGGAAAAGCTGCTGAGGTTTTCAACTTGAGGTTAAAGACCTGCAGTTAACCTGTTCTGTGGCTTTGGTGTGATACCTGTACGGTGTCACTTAAAGAAAAAAATAAACAAAAATAAATTTCCACCTAGTTTGACCAGTTTATAAGTATCTGCAAAATAGTAAACGGTGGCTTGGTTGGGACTACAAGATATGTTTTTTTTGGAGTGGGTCTGCACTTAGCAGATTTCATTACTGTGCAGATTTTGCATAAGGAACAGATTGCGAGTGCCACATGGAGAGTAACCTACGCTGTATCCTTCCAACTTTGTCGGGAAGGACAGGAGTTTGACAGATATCAATCTGTTACTGCATAAACACAACCCATTCCCCAAACACCAGACTATTTTAAGTGTAACTTCCAGGGTTTTCAAACGGGGCTTCAAATTCTTTGTCTGTTGTCATTAAGTTGCTCAAAGGCAGATCTTGCCAGTTGGGTGTCTTTTGTGCTATATTCATGTTTCCTCCAAAGCATGCAAATTACTGAGAACCCAAATAACGAACAAATGTTTTTCCTAACTTTGTTTAGGAGAGAACATTTGTTTTGGCTGAAATTTTCCAGAGCAATTTGAGCAGATACCAGCATGGGAAAAATCAGTAAAACTAGCAGGATGTAATACCACTTCTGTGCTTGGGCAGTTTAAAATGCCATAGTGGAATATGAAGTACAGTGTGAACTGCTTTTAAACTTGCCAAAAGCTGGCTGGTGATGCCAACGTCAGGACTGTTGGCTCTTCAAAGTGCATTATGAAGGTGAGCACAAGTGTCTGTGTATAGAACATCTCGGTTTTGCTGTGATACCCAAGTGGAAGGTGACCCTGTTGGGGAGCTGTTTGGTGGCTTCATTTGTTTCATGGGTCTCAGCACTTTCACTAGTGGAATCCAGTGGCTCTCATACCATCCCCCCACCCACCCTTATTTCTAAATATCCTGATCACGTGTGATGGGAAAAAACTGAGATCACCCTGCCCCCTCCATATTCTGTTCCTTACAGTCTTGTTTTTCTTTACTCATAACAATCCTTCTGTCTTACCAAAACAGATGTAAGCTTGCAGTATGTTTTCTTGAGGGCAACTACCCAAAACTTTCACGTGGTTAATAGTTTCATGTAATATCTGCTCTGTAGTCTTATAGCACCTGGCTTTCAGGTAGAAATATGCTGTTATTTTGTTCTATAACTTTTTCCTTTAGAAACAGTAGTTTATTTTTGAAAAATTGCCAAGTCTTTAGACTTTTAGACATCTCCGTTATCTAACTGGGACATGCTGTGTTTTGAGAATATGCACTGTAAAGATTTTTACTGCTGAAGCTTTATTTAATGAAAGAGCTGATACTGGGGGGACTATTAAAGTGAATTTATATATAATTATTTTTGTTTTTCCAATCTTTTTTTGGTGTGTGTTGCAACATCAACTCTAAGTCCAAATTCATGTTGTTTTTACAGCCACCAAGGGGTATTAAAATTGTGATGTTCTGAGATCTCTATCCAGTCTTGTGTCTTACTGTAACAATGGGGATGTATTAGACTGGTTGTTTATTTACTTTTACTCTTGTGGTTCTGGCTGGGCTTTCTTTGTTCCTGGAAGAATACTGAACAAAAAAAGAATGGAGAGAGACCTTGAGTAAATCCCTTTGTCTTGAGGGAAGATCACTTACAATATTCTTGACAGATGCTTGTCTAATCTCTTAATTGCTGGAAATACCACTATCTTTCTTAAGCAGCTTATTCTGGGGCTTTTATTCTTACTGCTCATTTTTTTTTTCTAATGTTTAACTGACCCATTTTGCAGTGAACTTTGATTTTTATTTGGTCATATCCAGCTAATTTTGATGTACCTGGATGTATTTGAGCTGTCTTTTTTTTTTTTTTCTGCTTGATCTCTTCTTTAACACAAACTATCTTTGTATTTGAGCTTCCTGGTGTTTCCCCATGCTTCTTGTTTTCGCCTATTCTGATCCAGCTCAGTGCTTCTTTGTAGACTCTCTCCTATCGCTTCATATCTTGAAGCCTGGAGTCCCGAACTGGGCACCCTGATTTAATGCTGAAGATTTCCTGGTGCTAGATGGAGTGTTCTCCATTTCTTTATTTTGAAGAGCTCTTCACAAGACTCCTTTTGTTTGTAGCTAATGTGTGGCTTTGCAATCAGTCCCAGTCTTTGAGGTTCAGTGTTAGCCTGGACCTGGCTGCGTATCTGGATTCACTCTTGGTTTTGGTTGCAGAGAGGCACGTTCATCCTTCTCACGAATGGAGAAATGAAAAGCAGGGTGGGAACCAGCAGGGAAAGCAATTGTCACTCCTGAAACAAATCAATATTTGCCCTTAGTAAGAGCAGCTTCCCCTGCGTGACTGGCAAGATGTGCAATATAAAAACGTTGTAAGTTTCTTGGCTGATGTGATTTGATCAAACGGGAGCTGTGGCTTTCTTACTTGCTCTTGTCTAGGAGAACCAGGACTTTCCTTTTTGATGTTGTTGCCTGATGCGGTTGTCTGTGGTGTCATTTGATTAGCTGCAGTCTTCAATATTCATGAAGAGCAGGGAAGAAAGAGGCTGCCTTGTTTGTTCAGCATCAAGCTGTTGAAAGCATACGTGGAACATGGGTTTCTCTGCATCCTTTGATTTCAGATGCTGGTGTGTTTGTTACTATAAAATGCTACAAATCTTCATGACTACTTCTGACAATGCAGAAAGGATTTGCTTTTTCATGATAAAAGTTGTAATAGCAGCTTTAAGAGAGAAGAAAAAAGCTAGGAAAGAAATTAAAAAATGTGTGCTAAGAAGTTAAAAAAAGGGTACACTCAACGTGAACGTGGTCTCTGGTTTTTCCCGTCTTCCTTGAAAATTTGCTTAAGAACTGTTTTCCATCATGGACTGTATCACAGCTTCTGTTTCTTTTAGACTATAGGTATACTTTTGTACCACATAAGGATGTTTTGAGCCTTGAAACCAATCTTCTAGTTATGACTTAATTAGCAATGTTTATTTATTAACTCTTTGGATCCTGGCTTCTCCAAATAACAGTATTTGTTTCCTATCAACGCTTAATCTTCAGTGAATAACTTGAGATGTAGATGTGAATTGGTACTATACTATTTTAAGTGCATGGTGATTTGAAACTTGGTTTTCATTCCTTGTTTGCTTATTTTTGAAACTTTGTCTCTTACAAGCTAATTTTTCTTGGGGGTATTGGTAGAGGTGGGATCAGGTTTTAGAATTGCAATGGAAGTAGCTTGTATTTTCGAGGCTTGACTGCATTTTGTTCATTTAGTAGCTTTATATTGATAAACATACCTAATCTTTGAGTGCATTTTTGTTCTTGATGAACGTTTTCCCGCTTCTGTTTTTCTAGGTGACAGTCACTGCTATCACCTTTGCTGCCCTCCTGTCACCTTTTGACTGATGAGCCTCCGTTCTTCCACCCTTGTCGCGGTTTTCCTCTACTGGCACTCTTGCTCCTGCTTGGAGCACAAGGTCATCTGCCTGACAGGGCTTAGGGGCTGTTCCAGGCCATGCCTTTGGTAGGGAATAAGTGCTTTGTACAGCTCTTGGAATAAAGTAAGGGATATTTTATGTGTCACTTAGCAGTTACAACGCTGTCTGCTTTTGCCAAATTGTCAGTAGCCGCTAAGTTTGTGCTAGTCTTTCGGAAGTGCATCGAATGAATTTGAAATTTGTTAGGGATTGGTTTGTCAGCAGATGAAGAAGTCTTTCAGTAGTGAAAAAAAATTAAGAGGACAGTGGTTGAACAACCTTTCTTTCCTCCTGTGTGTCCTCTCTTCGTTAAGCTACTGTTCCCCAGCAGCGCTAGCTGTATTTTGCTGTGCAGTTTCTTTGGTGCTGGTTATTAGGAAAGGCATGTTGGAAGACGGGTATTTTTGCAGGTTAGAGAGTGGTTTGTGGTCTAATGTATAATAATTGTGATACTGAGGTTTGTTTTGGGGGTGGAGAAGAAGTAGTTGGTGTTGTGATTCTGTGCTTCTGTGGCAACTGCATTTCTTACTGTGGCTCTCAACCTAATGGAGCATGCTTTGTTCTGTAATTGGGTATTTTACTAGGTGTAACAGCATATAGTGCAGAAATAAGTGATTTCTCAAGGAACCTGGCCAGTTTTCTAAGAATATGGGTTTCTTCCCTGTCATTGCAATGGGGAGACTGTCAGTACTTTATTCTTCAAATACCACCCAGGGAAACTCATATCCTCTGTGATTATATCAATTATTTTACCATTATATCGACCTTTTTAATAGGCTGAGAAGAACCTAATCATCAATCTCTTACTTTCCCTTCTGAGAGCTCTCAAGTATCCAAGGGGATAAAAAGTCAGCTGCTCTCTGATTTCCTGAGTTTGGCTCTGTGTGGGTTTGAGGTGCTTGTGCTGTGTGTGTTTACATCAAAATCCTTTCGGTCTTATGGCCTCTTTCGCTTTGGTTTCATGAATGTAGTGCACAATTCCACGGCCAGTTTCTCTTCTGCTTTGGTCTGTTAAGACTTTGCAATATTTTCAAAAATCCTTTTGTTATTCAAGCTCCAAAAGTATTTTCCTGCCACTCTGTAGTAGTCTAGAGAGGTTTTCCACAGTGGTTATATATGAATTATCAGTTAATAGGCCTGGTAAGAGTCAGTCCAGTTTTAAAAGGGGGGAAGTGTGCTTTTGTGTCACAAAACTTGTAGCTCTTTCTTATCTGAAATTAAAAGAAAAAAATTTTAAGAGAAAGAAACACTCTAATAGAGCAGAACAACAACCAGTTGGAATGGGAAGCTAGAAGACTAAATATGGGGTATAACAAATCTTATTAGAATTTCTTGCTTCTCACAGCAAACAACTAGGTTGTTAGGAGCAAGACTCTCACCAGTCAGCTGACAAAGTGATTTGTCCTTAAAATAATCCGCTGTGGTTAGCAATTGTCTTTTTGACCTTAAGGATTAATTTTCCCCTGTAACCTGGAGGCTCTGCTCAGAAAAGAGATCCCAGACTTCAAATGTTCATTTCAATCTTACCTGGGTTTGTAGTGGCAATTGTTTGTTGATTTCAGGAAACCATTTTGTATTTGCAAGTCAAAATTTAACTGCCATAATAATAGTCTTCTCTTCCATTTCCCTGTAAAGCAGTTTAATTTTATCTAAGTCTTCATCAGTCTGGGAGTTTGCAGGCAGATCAGAAATTAAATTTTACATTAGAGAACAATCAATAGTAAACATCCTTTTAAATGACCATATTTGAATAAAAAAAAAAAATTTGTAAACCCCCCTCCTATTAAAGTTGATACTTGAAAATGTGTTCAGGTTCTAGGGAATTAAAATCTCATTCTGTCGTCTTTCCTTTGGCAATTAATTGGGTATCTCATTCTCCTGGTGTTTGAGTAAGGTCAACAGCTACTCAAAATGTCAACCTTCTTTCAAGTGTGGCTACCAAATTGCATTTTCGTGTTGGAGAAGTATCTTCTGTCTTCAAAGAAAACATGGATGTTCCTATTGCAGCAATATTAACCATTCCATTTCTGCTCACTATTGTTAATGAATTGGTGCTCCGTCCTTTAAGGAATAATTGGAAAATCATGGAAGAGGCTTTTGTGTACCCATTGGTAAGGAACTCAGGGAACTTTTCTTGGCTTAAAATACAGGACTTTCTCATCATAGCTTTCCAAACGCTGCCGAGATGTTTTTAGCTTCTATGTGGGACATTTTGCTGAAACTAGTAACTGGCTCATTTTGTATTCACTTAATCTGTCCAATCTATGTGGAACTGGAAGATGGCTGTATTGATTACAATTAATTTCTGAATAAAACATGGGTGCAAAAGCATTGTGGAGTTCCCTGAATTTGGACTGCAAAGGAGGGTTTGAGTTTTGGGAGTGCTTGGTGTTGGGCTTCACCAGCCTTGTTCATTCAGGGCTGACATTAAAACAGGCTTTTCTTTAAAAGCTGAGCTATCCACCGGTTCTCTCAGACAGAAACAAGCCTTTGAAGACAGTAATCTTTGATCAGCTGGTACTTCTGTGCTCTCTGCCTGTACCTTCTGCAAACAAATAAGGGATTTTCAGCCTGCTGTGGGAGGGTGGCAACTTTGCATTGGTTTAGTGTGACCTAATGGATATGATAACACTGCATCTTCTGTATGCTCTTCTTGGAGATATTTTTCTGGCTGAGTATCTCATTGATAGATTTATACAGGTTTATATAAGTACAAGTTGTGTTCCTGTGAACAAATCTGGATGTTTCTGTGGTCAAACACAGGTAGAAGACTTCAATAGCTGGCCTGTAGGGGAGGAGAAAACTAAATCTGTTTTCTATCAGTTCTGTGTGCTAGATATGCCATCACCTCATGCTGTAAAGACTGTAAGAAAACTAGTCTTTTGTGTATTAATGAAACAAATGCAGTCAGGTAAATTTTCAGTTCCACCAGTGAAAAAGGCAGATGTTGTAATTGTGTTGTGTCAGATCTGCCTGTGACACCACTGTGTGTGAGGTTAAGCCCTCCTTACAGTTCTGTAATAATACTTGTGGAGATGAAGTTTTAGACAGAAGTCAACTTCATGCTATTTTCACTGAGAAGAGTTAAAGAGGAGAAAAACCTGAGGCGAAAAAAGTCCGAATACAGCAAAAATGTATTTGCTAAATGCATTTGCTAAATGTATCAAATGGTAAATTAACCAGTAAATTCTCTGGGAGGCCTATATTCAGGACTTTTTTTTTATTTTGTTACTTTTTTTTTTGTTCCTTAGGAAGGCTATGTGATTTTTCAACATGTATACTTAAAAACCTTGAGCACCTGCTTTAAGCATTCAGTGAAGCCCAAGTTTCAGCCTCCAGTTAAGATGAGTACTTTCATAGGAAACACACATGTAATTCCCAGTGTTCCTGGAAAAGAGCAGTCAGCCTAAAGGGGTTAGTTTAAAAAGGTGTTCTGCTCTGTTTTCTTTCCTTGGTGGTATTAAGACCGGATTTCTGAACATTTTTTCATAAAGAAATGTAAAAATCAGTGATGGAAATAACTCCAGAGTTACACAGCTTTTGAAGGATGTGCTTCTCTGTTATTTCTTCTTCCAGTCAGGTATGGGAAGGCCAGATGGCAATCCAGAGTGTTCTGCAAAGTGTTCTGCTTTGGAACTGTCTAGACGCTTGCGTTTGGTTGATGGGACAAATGCAGTCACATAAATTTTCAGTTCCACCACTGAAGGAGGCAGGTGTTGTATTATAATTGTGTCATGTCTGATCTGCCCATGACACTCCTGTCTGTGAGATTAAGCCCTCCTTAAAATTTTGGTTTTGAATGTGTTTTGCTAAAGATTTTACATTAAAGCATCATCTCATTAATTGAAAAACGTTATTTAGAGGGCAAGGTATGATGGAGACAGGTAAAGATGTTAATATCTGTAGAACAGACCAGGCTGAGTTAAAAGACTGAAGAGGTGGGATTGTCCTTGTCTTTCCTGCCAGTCATGGGCTGAGAATCGATCAGAGTAGTGTTGGACTTGAAATATGTAATTAATGATGAAAAGAGCCACTAGCAATTTGGACTGCATTGAACATGAACTGTGTAATGAAGTAGGGAGGTGAGCTCAAACACATTAAATGGGAGAACCTGTCACATCTATTATAATAAAAAGCTGCCTTAGTATTAGAAAACTGCAGTGGGAGAGTACTCGGTAATTTGAAGTATTTAGCATAAAAAATCTGAATTAGTTAATTAGGGGTATTAAAATGGCTGCAATAAAATCTGAATATTGAAAGTTTATGAAAGCTCTAAGCAGTAATTAAGGTTGCTATTTTAATACACAAAATTCATTAAAGTTGAGCAAAGAAGAATCCTGCTGCAGCTCGCAAGGGAAAGCGTAAAAGGGGAAATCTGCTTTTAAATTCTTATCGTCTCTCTATTGAGTTTAGTTCAATAACTAAGAAACATTAAGCTAGACTATCCTCATATGTAGTGTAATTTAGGATATTCCTATGTCTTTACTGAAAGTGAAGTAGATTGTCCTTTGCAAGTTGATAGGAGGTTGGAAACCACATTGTGAATTTTTTGTCTGCTCTGTATTTTCTGAGATTTCTGCATTTTAGAACTTCTGCGATCGTGGTTGAAATAAATGCTATACTTTTCTGCCTAATCAGGCAGCTTCCTTGTTTTTAGTTGGTGAAAGATTTTTGGCACTGCGTTCTCTAGCTATATCCTTGCTCTAGCTCTCGGGCTGCTACTGCTCAGATAAAGGTAGCTCCCTGAAGAATACGAAGAGAAGCTCTGTTTATAGCAGCTGGCTCTGGGTGACCCTTTTGATGCTGGAACTGGCTAATTGAGCAGTAAGAGAAGATCCCAGGGAACTTCCCATCAACCTGTGGACCTTTGGATAAGCTCAAACAGTAGCTGAGAAGCTGCTGGGAAACAGGAGAAAGCTCTTTGGCAAGAAGTTATCTTAGTCTCACAAGTTTCTTCAAAAGGTCAGCAGAACCTGGAGCGGGTTATTCTCAATGTTGAGTTATATCTGGTAACCTAGAAAGGTACTTTTCCAAAAAATGGTTACACACCTGTGGTTTGGAGCCATCCACCCCTTCTCCTTCCAGTAAGGTAATTGTTCATGTTTTGTGTGTCAGTGAGTTGGATGAAGTACATAGAATGGGGCCTTTCAGTTTGTCACCAACTTCTTTTCTTAACTACTGTGTACTGGTGATAATCAGGACTTTTCTTCCTTACCAGGTTGTTCCCCTTTTATGCTAAAATATTGGTGTTCTTTCTCTAGCCCACGTTTTGCCATTCATTGTTCAGGCCACTGCAGGAGGGTGAGTCTGGGAGCAGGGCTGAAGGTTAAGGCCAGGACCCTTAGAGGCAGGGGAGCATGCAGAGGTGTTTATTGATGAGTACTCTTTGCTTGTTTATGTCTGTGTGTATTGATGAGTAATCTTTAACATCAGCATCATTGACTCTTAATGACTACCATTACCTTTTTCAGAGAATATATGTATATTCTATAATAGATAGTCTTCAAATACATGAAGATTTCTATGAAATTCTGGGCTGTTCTAACTCAAAGTGCCTTCCCTGAACTGAACTTGAACACATCCATTCATTCTTTTTGAAGCCCAAAGTAGGAGAATTGACATCTGTGTGTCCCTGAATGAATAATAACGGAACTGTTTTAATTTGCTCTGATACTCCTAAGTTTTATACTCACTGTATCTTGAGAAGTATTTCTGAAAAATAAAGCTGTTACTTGTTTTTTTCCTCAAATTTAAAGGGAAGGTGGTTTTTTTTTTTGTTACATATAGCTGTACAAGTGAATGGAAATTACCTTGACCACTCAACTAAATTTGCCATAAAATAATGCACTCCTTTTTAGCACAGCATTAATGTGCTCTTTAGCATTTCTCTCAGCAGGACTGTGATCAATACAGTACTTCATAATTTCTCAGGACAAACTCTGATTTAGCTAGAATGTGAGTATTAATGGGTAGAAATCCTTCTCTGGAGCGATTATGCTGTTAGTTCATTCAGGAGACAAACACAACCTGTCCTGGGCCAGGAAGCCACCTCTCCTTCTAAACGCTGACAGTCATTTATTAAGCTGTCTGCATTCATTGATGTCTGCTTTTCATTTTATCAGAGAAATCATTAATAGCTTCCTCTTCTCTGAGAGGGTATGGTTTCTTAAGAGCCACTTACCGGTCACAGTTCTATTTAAACAGCAAAATAATTCTAAATGCCTTTTTTACAGATGATCAGCTTGGAAGATGACATAAAATCTGATTATGTCCATGTGGCTGAAGTGTCACAGATACAGGTGTTCTCTGTTTAGGCAGCAGGAACCTTTTTAAATCCGTCCTGTAGAGCTGTGCTTTTCCTGCCCGGGCATCAGCATGCAAAGTGGGCTCGCAGGTACTGGAAAACGAGTTGAGTTGGGTGTCCTGGTTTGACATCGGGGTTAAGCTCTGTCTTTGAGAGGAACTGCTGCATTTCTCAGGCTGTCATTTGTTATTTAGTCCTTTGTTAGAAGGCCCTCTTTCAGGTGGTGGTGTTTCATATGCTCTTCTGTCATTGAGAGTTTTATTGTAACGTCCTGATTATTTCCTGTTCAGGGAGTGTAGTTTTGTGGGGCTAGACATGACCTAGGAAGTTGCACTTGGGGGGAAAAAGGTTTCCCCTAACATTTTCATTAATATTAACTGTCTTCTCAGTACATGCTTTAGTTTCATCAAATATACTTTGAATATTTATCAACTGATCAAGTGAAATGTTTCTTAGCTCTAAACCTGTTGAAGAGTTACATACTCAGTTTCATAACCTATAAGCTAATGACACAATAACTTTAAGACTGTGTTTCTTAACAAGCCAAAAATGTTTCTTATCTGGAAACAGTTGCTTGTACCATCTCCTTTCCCTAATTTTTAAGCCCTCCTTTCCCCACTAAAAAATAAATAAATAAAAAGGAAGTCAATCCTTAAAAAGAGTTCTTCAGTATGCATTTGATTATCGGTGGGTTTTCCAAATGCTTTTAAGGTAGCAAAGAAGCCTAAAGACTTTTGGCAAATATACGCTGCTTGGATGGAAACCCAAGAATTTTAACAACTGTTTTCTGGGGAATGTCTTTGGCTTTTCTCAGTCTACGTAATTTATATCTGCGTGAGCAGTTTGATGTCACCTCTTGAAGATTCATGGGTTTTGGTTTGGTTTTTCTAAGGCCGTGCAGTTCTGCCAGTGCTCCAGTGGCTCCTGTCCCTGTCTCGACAGTGGGGAGTGCGGAGAAGGGGGGGGACAAGGAACAGCAGCCTGGAATGCTTTTCTATTGTTAACTTTTGGTCTTGTTTGTAAATAGGGCAGGGTTTGGATTTTTTATGGTGCAACATGACATACTATTGAAATGCGTTAGATTATTGAGTTGCTGCATGTCTCTTTTCAACACGGTGACCAATTTCAGTCAAATTTGGAGGGGATGGAGGGGTGTCCAAAAGACAAATGTCTTCAGTACCTGTGAAGGTACATAACTGGCAAAAGTTGCTCTGTTAATATCATCTCCATTTCCCATCCCTCCTCTTTACATACACATACTCTTCTGTATAAAAGCAGCAGCAGGACTGAAGTTGTTGTTAGGAGTTAGCCTACACGGAGCAACAGTACCCTAATCCATAGAGAAGCAAGCTCCCTTGTTCCCACAGCTCATGGAACTGCTGGAAAACCCAAACATAAGGAAAGCATAAGTATGCAGCAGTCTCAGCTGGATGAATGCTGAAAAGAGAGCTCTTTTATCAACGTATCAGGATGGCAGCAAAGACTTGGGTCTGTGATTCCTGAGAGCAGAAGTAATGTTCTGTTCTAGAGAAGGACATCTCGAATATGGTTTAATACAGAACAGCTGCATTCTCGGGAAAGAGAGCAGAAGGAACAGAAAAATGCATCACTACCTTCTCAGAAATCCCTGCGAAGTAGTTGATCAGATTTAGGATCTCATTTGATAGCTTACAATATGTGCTTGCAAATTCATGTTTTCTTTTTAAAGCGGGATTGTGCTTGACTGTTGTAAAGCCACAGAATCCACTTACTGCATTGACGGAGAGAAATCCATGTAGCAGAGCAAAGTGCTGTTAGATGAGATTTTCTTCTTGTCTGGGTGAAGAGGTGGTTTCACTGTTTACTTTTTTCTCTTTTCTTTTTTCCTTTTTTTTCTTTTTCTTTTTACTAGTTGTTACTATAGTTCCCTGGGGAAAAGGGGTTGATGCACTCAACCTGTCAGGCAACAAATGATTGCAGGATGGGAATGCACATTGATCGTTATAGCAGAGAATAAGGTTTTTATGCATATTGGGTAAAAATTTTGCAGATTAATATTTTCCTTTGAATTTAGGAAGCGCTTTATTTGTTTTAAGGATTACTTTTTGAACTTTGGCAACTTGCAGGGAGCGATGATCCATTTACTGGTGGGGGAAAAACTCTGCTTGTTTGAGGTTTCAGGTCAAATTTGACACCTGCCCTCTTCGGTGCCCACTTGTTTTACACAGTGCCAATGGTAAACTGGGGAATTGCTACTTGATTGCTAATAAATATAACCTTAAAGAGTTTGATGTTTAAAAAAGGAAACCAAACCAGCAGAAAACACAACCCTTAAATAAAAGGAAAGCCCCGTGAGTCCCGGAGCCTCATTATTAGTAGTACCTTTTAAGAATGAAAGTGTTAGAATTATCTACGTGACAAATGGGTTATTGGAAAAAGCCCATGTAGGATTCATTTAAACAATCAATTTTTCATGTTAGTGCTAATGTATTAATGTAGTAAGAAATGATTATGTTCGTGGGATCCTGATAACAAAGCTGGTATTAATGTGGCCTTTTGACTTCCATCTGAAGAAAAATGGAAGTCAAAAGACTACATGAATTTTCAATAAGCATCACAGTTCAAATGTTTAATTATAATGGCAAATTTATGTAGAAAGGAAATGGTGGGGTTTGATAAAACGTATCTTGTTTATGTTAGTGCCAGCACTGTGTCTCCTCCAAATACCACCACAGAAGCAGAACACATGATGAAATGTAGAGACTCATCTTGGGGTAAAAAGAACCCAAGAATTGCTTGGACTTAAATGTTTGGTTTCAACAAATTAATTTATGGAACATTTTGTGGACAGTTAAATGGTATCCTTACTCAAAATGGAGTGTGGGCTGTTGCTGAAACAGGTGTCCAGTTTCTCCTCCATCCCTCTCTCGTTTTCCAAGCTTTGTGCTCTTGCCACCAGAGTCTGCATCACAGCAACAGTTGACTTTTTTGAGGAATATATTCTAAAATTGTGAATATATTGTTTTTCAACTGGATAGATTTCCTATTTAGATGGAGAGGCCTGGGAAAATACATGAGGTACTTGAGACCAAGGTAGAGAAGCAGGCATTCAAAAGTGATTTTGTTGGTAGACTTGAACTTGGTGACAGGAATGTAAATGGGGCCAGACTCAAGAGCGAGGGAGCGGACAGGTTGGGACCTTCGTTTGGGTCAGTGGAACAAAAGGGACGGGGAGGGAAGTTGGTTCTTGACAGGGAGATGTTACTCCTCTGGCTGAATCTGTGGTCCTTGAGTCATGGTCCTGGAAAACAAAGGAGAAGAAACTGTACCAGTCAAGATCTACGGGATTGGTGTTCCCACATTTGGGACTGTGGGGAGAAATTGGCCTTCCTGAAGATGTGAAGGAGAAGCTGCAAAACTGGATCTGATTGTGGCTGTACTTGTGGAGAGCTGGGCATGGTCATGGTTGCTCTGCTCCCTGAACGTCACCCGATGTCTGGAGATCACAGGGCAGGTGTCGAGAAGGCAAGTGGGGATTTTGTACGGAATAAAGGAAGAGATCCAGGGCGCAGAGGTTGATTTGGAAAGCGATTGGGGGCAGATGTAGTATTGAATGTAGATGGTCATGAAAGACAACTTGGGTTGTTTATTCTTGGAAGGGCTTGTTGGGGTGTGATATGACAAACTTACAGAGTAAGAAACAAACATACAAAGTAAGTATTAGGGAATAAGAAGTATCAAATTCAAGGATAATATTATTAATACAAAACCTAATGTATATAAATACAAGAAGGAAAGCCTCATGACTGCTGCCACCTGTCCACAGGCAGCAGGAAAAAAACTTTTCTCCCATCTTGAGGTGAAAAGTGATTTTTTTGTTTGTTGGGTTTTTTTAAGGCAGTGCTTTTCTTGCTCTTCTTCAGAGTGTCACATTAACATTGGTTATTTGTGCTCTTGCCTGCTTTGCTCTGAATGATGCCAATCAGAAAGAAGTGCCCTTGTACCGCATCTCTGGACCTTGCTACGTTGGTGAGCCTGGAGAGACATCTCACAGTAATAATATAATAAGTTCTGTATATCTAAGATATATATAAAAGAGTCAGACTTGGTCCTTGGGTCAAAGTTTTTCCTTTTAATCCAAGCTAAAATGATTGGTTGTGACTCATTGAGGGTGATGAGGCACTGCAACAGGTTGCCAAGAGAAGCTGTGGCTGCCCCATCCCTGGAGGGGTTCAAGGCCAGGCTGGATGAGGCTTGGAGCAACCTGGTGTGGTGGGAGGTGTCCCTGCCCAGGGCAGGGGGGTTGGAACTGGGTGATCTTGAAGGTCCCTTCCAACTCTAACCATTTTATTATTTTTTTTAGAAGATCCTTCCTGTTAAATCTGGGGCAAGTGGCAAGTCCTTAGAGAAGTTGTTGCGTACAGATAACCAGCCCAATGTACTCAGTAGAGCTCATGGAGACTGAGCTGCTCACTGAAGTTCCGCAGAAGTTTAGGCAGTATCTTACTCTGTAATTCTGATATCCACGGTGTACTCCGGAAGGATTTCAGCTGGCATCAAGACTAGTGTGTTTTGAAAGACTGGATACTGTGGGAGCTTGATGTTGATCCTGAAGCAGAGAATATAACAGGAGAGGATGTTTTATCTTTTGTCATTGTGAGGAAATGATTTCAACTGGATTTAGAGGGATGTGAGAAAGGAAATTTGAAATGTTTTTCAAAGTGAGAAACCACTGCCATGTTTCTTTCTGTGTCAGTGACAGAGGAGGCACCTGATGGGTCTTTGCAAAACTCTGATTATCCTTTCTGTTTTACAGAGAGAGAATATTCTCCACTTTAAACTGCACTTAGCTTTCAAAGGTCAGGCAGGACAGTCTGTGAACTGTCAGAGCTGAGATAGGCAAAAAAAAAAAAAAGGCATTTATTATATGTGCTTTCATGAAAATAACCTACTAGTATTCAGTTGGGTTTTGAGAGGAAGCAATGCTAAATAAGCTCCTGGTCGTAGTACTACAGTACTGTTAAGATTTTAAATGATGATAGTTGAATTTTCCCTGGAGATTTCTTTCTGAATAAGAAATAATAACTAGTTGAGCATTTTAGATGTGTGCTCCTTTACTTTAAGTATGCTTTGTGTATAGTAGTTATCACCAACTAACTCCAGCTCAAAACTGGCAAGTATCTAGGTCCAGAGAAGGAGGCAGTGTGACCTCAGTCTGATTGCTGATTAGAAAAAACAACTTGACCAGGTGATTTAATGAGGTCTAGTGAGATTGAAACAGTATACTCAATTTTTGGTTTATTCAATGTATTTTAAAATGCAGTGGTGGTGTTTCTTGTTACAGAGGATTTACTCCAAACAAGGATAACCTAAATTAAATTGTTTTCTGTATGCTCCTAAAGATGATTTTACAAGCAGCTTGGACTTGCTTAAATTGGGCATTTGATGATACATGAGTGATGATCCATACATCCCTTCAGGATTGCAATGAAGTTTTTTCATACTTCCTGTATTTTGTGCGCTTAACTTGAAATGCGAGAGTTACATCTTGGTGCTAAATATGTGATTTATTGATTTATTTATTTATTTTTCTTTAATTGGTAGGTAGTCTAACCCTGCAGTGTGTTTCCAGATAATTCCTGCTGTAGCTATAAAGCCACACTGTTTGTTTTTAATCCCCCCCCTCTCCCCCCTCCCCAGTGTATGTGATGTGTTACTCTGAGCCCTGGTTATTAATTGACAGATGAGTTACACTATGATGGCACTTAAGATGCACAACATGTATTTCTGAAAGCAGTCGTTGCTATAGCAACTTTCTAGTAGGTCACTGGCAGTGTTGTGTGTGTGTGTGTGTGTGTGTGTATGATTTGGCTGTTAATGCAGACTAATACTGATGGAAAAATGAGAAATGTGAGAGTCAGAAAGAAGGTAGCCCTTCCCCCTGCCCCCCAAAAACAAGGGAAGATCATTTGGTGGAAAAAATGCTTACTTAGGATACTGCACGTATCAGCAAGAAACTGGCTATCAGCTGCCATAATTAGATGTTTTCTTTCTATTTATGCAAAGATAATAAAAAAAGCCCCCACAATTTGCCTTGATCTCATTCTGCTTTTTTCTTTGACGTCTTTTAGAGTTTGGGTAGGAAAGGAATAGATCTCCAGTTGATCCAAAAGCAGTATGTTGTATTTATTGAGCATGCAGATCTATTTTTAAAGACAGAGTCCATCTGTCTTAAATGCTGGAAGTGCGAAATTTGAGAAATGGCTTCTTTTTCTTCAGTTGTAAGATTTTTCAGCAACCTGCAATGCATTTCCATAGCAATTTAGGCCAATATAAATCTCCTGATCCCGTTCTTCCCGGGCGCTAGTCCTGCACTCATGTGAACAAGGTGTGAGCCAGTTAAGGGAGCTGATTCGGGTACAAACAACTGGAAAACCATTTTAAAAATTGCTGGGTGATTTTTCTGAATTGTGTGAATGGGCAGAAAGCCATGTGCCAGCACAGCCACAGGAGGGAGGAAACACAGTGGCTGCAGTTTGGGCAGCGGGTGGGATTTTGAGAGGGGCTGAAAATGCAATTTCCCACTGACCTATGGTTTTAGTTTGCTCTGAAACTTAACTAAAAGAACAGTGCAGGAAACTCTTTTCCAAATGCTTTCCATTTGTATTCTTCTTATTCATATCTCTCTTAGAGTGATCAACCTATAACCAGGTTGTTATTTTCAGTCTCAAATTAACACTGTCTTAAGATATTAGAAAATTGATAATTAATTATAAGATAACACATTCTAGATTATGGTAAATGATGATAATGTCAAGTGTAGCAAGTATTTTATGGTGCCTGAGCCTCTCCCTACCTTATAATCTTTTCTGGTGTCTCCTGTCTCTATTCTCTGGCTTGCTGGGGGCCAGACCAGTCCCAAAGCTGCTGTAGAGGAAGGAGCAGGAACATGTGGCCAGGAGTAGGAGGAAAGAGCAGGATCTGCGTTTTTGACAATAATAACCCATCAAATTGGTTCAATTCTAGGAGACCTCATCCCAGCACTCTACTGAAAAAAATTAAAATCTCCATTTCATGTTTCTGAGACTTTTTTTCACCCCCTTGTGTAGTTATCTTCTCTATGTTTTGAGAATGTAATTTGTGAAAGTGCTGTGTGTTGATTTAGCCTCTGGAAAAGAAAAACTTCCTTGACATTTTTTTCATATTTAAATGGTTATTGAACACTTTATTAAATGTACTTGTATACGCTGTGTACTCTGGAAAAGCTTGCTCTAACTTTGCCTCAAGGGTGAAGGCAATGCTTATAGATTAATGTTTGAATTTATTTGAATATTTTGTAGGGAGATGAAGGTAGGACCAGATAAAAGAAAAATGAAACCTTATGTCTTCCTTGTATGCTCTGTAAGGATTTCTCCTAGAGGAAATGTTCCCTTATTTAACTCCTGGCGTTACTGTTTTCAGTTAGAACTTGTTCCTATCTCATGGGAGTTGAAAATCTGTATAAGGAAATGCTTCAAAATATTCCCACTCTTGCTCTTACAGCCTGACAGTTTCCAGTATCAGTTACTGTATGTATTTTTATGTAACTGTGTAAAAGACACTGAAAATCCTCTTTCTATCTGTCTGAAGTGCAGAAGAAAAGTGTCTGCAAATTCTGCAACATTTATAACTGTACAGTCTGATCCCTTCTCTGCAAAAACAAAAGCCATGAAGTCTTACAGGGGAAAACAATGTCTTGTGTGGATGAGCTGCTGGAATTTCCCCTCACAGGAGAGCCTCAGCTTCTGCTGGTGGCAGTTTCTCTCTTCCACAGCTTCTGTTAAGTTTCACTCAGTTTTACTTACCAGCAGTGCTTAGAGATCTGTACTTTTTCTGTTTTCAGTCTCTTGTGTTTGGGGATAGAGGTAAAGCAATTCTCTTCTAGGCCAGAGGTTTTCCTCTTCTCTCTCTTCTCTGTTGATTTTTCCTTTTTTCTTAGAGGTTGGAGAGGATGTATATATATATAAGCAGAGGGTTCATATTAGCAGACCTGTTACAGACCATCCTCATAACGAAGCAGAGAATTCCGAGAGCAGTATTTTTCTGTTACAGTTGTTGAAGATGGTGATATAGATCCTCTGAACACTGGCATTAGTTTTGCTGCTCTTCTCTTCCCCTGAATGGAGCTGGCACCTTCCACAGACTCTGAAACCAGTGAGATGCCCCTAAACCCCCAGCACATTTTCAAACAGGATTTGGTTGCATCAGGAGAGCCTCAGAATTCCAAATTGTTCCTGTTGGTGGATCCCTTGTAGCTGTTTGTACAGCATGGCCCCTGTGGACAGATTCCCGGTTTCATCTTGTTATCCTGCTTTCTGTGAGGCATCTCACTGCAGCTACTCTGCATTTCTAGTCTATTGGTAGGTAATCTTCAATTTACTTTCTCTATTCACAGTTGAGGTTAACTATCTTTAGGAACTGGGGTGAGAAGGAGGTTTTGTAGTCTTCCCCCCGCAACGTGAGAGGAAAGGGTTATTGTTTTCATTGCTGGAAAGCCCCATGTTCTAGGTTTCCAGTACCACCAGGTTTCCTCTCTGGGTATCTTTGGAAAAATAAAGCCAGAGAGCTCTTCTTTCTTCTGTTTCTTTTGAAGTGGTCCCTTTTGGCTGAGTATTATCTAAGCTATTTCATTAAGCTTGACACCTGCATTAGTCCAGTGAACTGTTTTGGTAAATACCTTCCAGATCAAAAATTCTTCCATGTCTAGGAGGAAGGACTGCTCTCAGTGTTAACTGGGAGAGAACACTTTTGACTGGGCTTTAAAGATCCCGGAACAGTAGCATGAAAATGAATGATGCTTGCTCAGACATGGTCACACTCTTTCCAGTTTTTGTCATCTGCTGTCTGTAAGTTCAGAAATAAAAATGGTGTTCCCCTGTTTCTGTAAGCAATGCAAAATTAAGTTTAAAAATACCAGTTTTTGCAATTTACAGTCTGGGTAGTCGAGTAATTGGTGATTACTGTGGTGGTGTGTTTGTAGAGAGTCAAGAAGAAAAACAATTTTAAAGGGCAAAGGGGGAGAAGGTGAGAAATAAGTTGCTGTATGGTCAGTGGAGTGAGTGGTAGTGATTTGGTAGTCCTGTTCTGTTCCTTACTCCAGTAAATCCAAAAGTTTACCTGTGTCTTGCCAGTTACCCACCCTGTGTGTAGCCCCTGGATGGCCAGTATCCTGTGCCTCCGTGCCTTCCCCAGGCTGGGCAGAGCAGGATGTGAGGGCCACCAGCTCGGAGCTGCGTCTCATCAACAGCACAAAGAGCAGCTCTGCTGGTCCTGGCCCCTGCTTCTGCTCTCATGGGAGCACAAGGCTCAGCCAGCACTTATTTTCAAAAATAATCTCTTGAGGAACCTCTCCTTCTGTCAAATCTGTTTGCATTTGGCAACATGTTGAAAAATCATCAAGAGATGGAGCGCAAACAGCCTGGTTGGATGTGAAGCCCTTGGGAAGTGAAACTGAATCAGTTTCTTGTCCAGCTTCTCTGTTCTTGCCTCTCCTCCTTGTTTTTCAGTTTGTCCAGTTTGGAACTGGGCTCTCAACTGTTTTCACACAGTGCTATTATCTTCTTCCATCTGTACAGTCATCAATCCTGTGTCTGGAGCGGTGAAAAAGCAATGAAAGATACGGTTTTTATTATTTTTTTCCAAGCATTTTTTCCCAAAGAAAGTTTCCCTTTTAAAGGATTTATTGTGGCATGTAAGATGTTTTTAAACATCAAAGAATAGACAGTTTCACCCCCTACTGATTCTTCCTAGGGTTGTTGACTAACCAAAATTTATGTCAGCACCGAATGATAATAGCTTTTCTTCAGGATTATTTACTGAGCTAAAGTAAATCTTGCTCTCAGGTGCTGATTTGTCTTTTTCCCTAGTGATATTTGCATGTCAAACTATAGCAGAACTGTTTCTAATTTTACATAGCACTTGATAATCACTTCTCTCCTATTTCTTCTTATCATTTCATTGATTTCTTGTGACTGGTGTGTCAGGGAGGTCATTAGGGAAGGCGGGTGGGTACCCAACTCCATTTAGCTCATCTTCAATTTCTTGAGCCTTTGGGTTCCTTTTTTTTATTCCCACGTGTCAGAATCCACAGCAGGAAAGGCTTGTAGGTACAGGTAATGTTTTGTTTTGTTTTGCCTTTTTTTAGGTCAGTTGACATTGCTGTAAAAAAAAAAAAAATAGACAAGCTTTCAAACATCTTTAGCCTGAAATAAAATCACAACCCTCCAACTCAGTACAGGTGGAAAGCAATTAATTACTGTGAGCAATGCTGCAGTGTGGGGGAGGATGTTGAAATGGGTATTGCCTGGGGGGGCAGAGACATAAGTTATAGGGATGGAGGAAACTAATGTGTAATAAAGCCACTTTCCTTTTTGAGTCAATTAATTGAAATGATTGTGAATTTTTAATTTCCAGCCGTGTGTTTTCCTAAGTCTTCAGGATCAGGAAAGACAAGTTAGAAGTGGAGTGGTTTTGTTCTGTGAAGTGTTCTGCTGGCAAATCATTATTTCAGTGTTTGCTGCGAAGTCCTGCTGATGTTTTTTAACCTGTGTAGTTTTGGGGAGGGTATCCTGGGGCTTGGGTGAATTGTGCTGGTCTGGGATCTGTGGATTTGGCTTTGAATTTTGATTACGGTGTGAGATGTTTATGGTCACTGGGGAAACACGTTTGCAAGGCTTTTTTTTTCAGCTCTAATGTGTTTACATGCATCCATTGGAAAAACGTGCCTCTCCTCATGAGTTTATTGTGTGGTGGTCAGGTTGTTTTAAGATTAGAGGATGAGAGGAAGGTATTTTAAGGTGTGCTTTTCCAGTAGAGGTTTTAACTGTAGCTGATGTAAGGTCAGGAGCTGTACCATTTGTAATAATCGAGGCCGTTCAATCAGCGGTACATTTCAGAGATGTTTGTTCAGCTCATTCAAAACGTTGATATGTTTTTGCGGAGCTGTGTCTCTCTGACAAGTTCTCTTTCCATGGGTGAAGGAGTACAATGATGAGGGGATGGTACAATGATTTCAGCATGGTCTGTTCCAGTACCTTCAAACTGAAGTGGTGTCAGGTGAGGATGGATTGAAGATGTTAAGCAGCATATGTTTTCTGGAGTTATCATTCTTGTAAGTTATTAAGGCAAAATGTGGTATCACAAAATGAGAAATTGGTGATCTGACGATATGTTTATGGTAGCATTGATGGTAGGATGGCTTAAATCGTGTGGTTTATAGATGCAGTTTAGTTTGCCTTGAAGATAACTGACTCAGTAGTAGAGAAATTCTTTAATACTTTCTGCTGTGTTTTGTTCATCTCCTGTGCTTGGATTAAAGACCTGCCAGGACACTTCATCTTCCCAGAGTAGGAGAAGAGGATTACTTAGTTAATTGGGATGAGAACTTGAAACAGGTTTTCAGGTAGAGAGGAATTAAGTCAGAATGGCCAGCTTGTTTTTGCTGATGATCAGGGTTTGGGATTACTTGGAGCTCTTTCTTTGGTATCTAGGGCATGGTGGGATTTAAGGCTTGGGTAGTTTTTCCCTGAAAGGCTGCAGTTGTGGATTGTTTCAGAAGCAGGATCGTGGTGTAAGGCATAGGTGAACATGTCTGGTTTGATATGGGATTGAGTTTTTTCAGGAAATACTCGGAGTTGGGAGGTGAGGTTTGATTCTGTGATTAATAGAGAGATATGTATACAAGACTACTTAATGAGTGACTGGCTAAATTAATCTTCTCTGGTCTACCTCTACTTTTGCCTGTTGTTCAGTTTTCACAAGCTCTGATTAGGAGCTTACCTGGTTTTTCTAATTTAGGTACTCTGACTATTGGATAGAGGAGGGATATGGAAATTACTACCTCTCCATGGTACACCACTATTTTCCAGTACTCCAGCAGAGTGTCAAGAATCAAGAGTGAGAAGACCTGTGCTGCTCTGAACTCTTATAAGAAGTCTCTTATGCTATGGCAATGTCTGTCTTTTCTTAAAATCATTTACAGAGTTATTTGGGCTACAAATAGTTAATGATGGAAGAAAAAGAACTTTCTTGTGATTCTTGTTTAAATTTATTCCTGTTAAAATAGGGAAAAAAAAAAAACAACCAAAAGTGGAACCCCAGTCTGCTTAATGACAGCACAAGTTAAAAACTAAAATCAAGGTATTTAGGCTGCCTCACTGCAAAAAGATCGCGTTATGCTACTTATGGTAATGCCTATTGGATATTTGCTAATCCCTTTATTAAATGCAACCTCTCTTCTAAGGAGCTCAAAACACAAGGGACTTAGTTATTTATAAAAATCCACATACCCTCATGTGCACGCAAGGACTGTATTTGAGTCAAAGAGGAACCTTAGTAAAAAATGGTTACCAATTAGCTCCATCAGGGTGGTGGTTAAGCTGAATCCCCAACCTGTTAGTAGGGGGGCAGTAGGACAGGAATCCCCAGGGTTTTGTCATACAAGTGTTGCTGAAGTCCCTGGACTGGGAGTAACTGGTACTCTGGGATCTTTCAGTCCCTGGACTGGTAGCACTGAGAGACTCTGGGCCTGAAAGTTTGTGAGGGTCATCTCTGGAGTAGGTGTGAATACTGAGTAGAGGGTTTTAATACCTCAGTCACACCTGTTGTCCAGGAATCTTTTGTGTCCAAGGGGCTTGGATCCTGACATCTTTGTAAGGACAAGGATCCTGACAGGTCTGGCAGTTGGAGATTGATGGAGCTGCTTCTCGAAGCTTGGAGTCCAAGAGATGTGGTTGTCTGAATGAGCAGTGCTCAGTGGTGGGAATGCTTTAGCATAGTCCTTCAACACTGCCACCTTCTTCTGGAGAAGGATTGCACCTAACTATTCTTGTGAGGGCAGAGTAATAAAGGTGCCTGTCAGGAAATTGGCAGAGAGTATTACACTTCAGAATGGTCCTACATTTACATCAGTTTGATACATGCAAGAGTCTCTCTTTATTAATCACTGAATAGTCTTTCTATTAGCAGCTGCGTGGACTTAAAGAAGTTATTGTTTTAGTGACCTTATTTTCCTCCAACCTTTGTGCACGTCCCCCTGAAGTACCAGCAATTAGTCACTTCCCAGAGTTTTTAATTTATGTGCGACTGCAAAAAATGCATGTTTTCTTTGATAATCTGCACAAAACGTTCTGCAGTTCCTCTTGGCTTTTCTCATCAGAATCCCATATGAGGAAAAAAGACAAATCAGAGAAACAAATGCCCAAAGAACAAAAACCTGAATAATTCTGAGAGTTGGGTTTGTTTGGGTTTTTTATTTTTTTTCTTTATTGTAGCATTCTGAATGTCAGGCTTTGCTTCTTTTTGTGAAAATTGGTTTTATTGTTGGCAATTTTCCAGATGTAATGAATAATAGAACACCAGATGTCCACTGCTGAGAAAAATTACAGATGAGTAAACACTCTACTAAGGTAGCATAAAAATCTATTAACGCTGCTCCTGGTGTGCCTGTAGACTGTCTACACCGTCGGCCCGTTGTGCCTTTATGCTGGAAGGAGATGAGAAATCCAAAGGCCCGGTGACGTGTCTAAATGTGTTCCACCTCACCGGGGATTCCTGCCTTCCTCTGGATGTGGAATATTCAACAGGAATGAGCAGTCTCTCACTGAAATGTTTGGGTGTGAATTTAATCACTGGATTTAATTTTAGTTCTTGTCACACATGGATTTGATTGAGGGCAAAGCCGCAGAAACGTGGGGGTAAGGAGGGGATCTCAAGAGTTCATCAAGTTCTCACCCTTTCCCCTCCAGCAGGCCACGGTTTGTTACGGTCACGCCGTGTTTTCAGACCCAAACAGGCTGTGCTCTCAAAGCCTCCTCTGTTTTGGTTTCTATTCCCAGCTGTTTCAGTGTCCTAAGCCCTTTCCACAAGCTTTGCTGTGGTTGTTGTACCTGACAACCAGTGTGACTCAGGTATTTGGGAAAAGGAAAAAAAATCTGCAGTGCTGGATAATTGCTTGAACAAACTATTGGAGTGCTTTGCTAGTCGTTGTCAAGTTTTTCTGTGTCATACCTGAGTTTTCCTTGCTGCAGTTTACATCTGTTACTTATCCCATTCTCACTGAAGAAGAGTTTTTTCTCCCTCTCTGTTGCCTTTGCAGCGGTCTTTACACATTGAAGAAGTCGTCATCCTCCCTCAGGTCTGTGTCCTGCTCTCCTCTCCTCCTTTCCTCTGCATGGGTATTTCTGAGCCTCCTGGAGCCCTGCCTTGGCCACTAAAACTAGTTCTGCAAATCCCTGGAAAGTTTTATGTCAATTTAGGTACCCAAATTGACTTACTAAGAAATTGACTTAGTGGTTGGTGGTCTTTTTTTTTGGGAGGGAAGCATTTAATTGTCTCTAACTTCTATCTTCTAAAACTTTATGTTAAGGTAGGATGAACACTTACGCCATCTGTATTTTCATTCAGTCTTTGGCAAGTTTTCAGTGATTTCTCAGTCTTTGATTTGGAGGATGGCTCCCCAGTTTATACGACAGGCAAATTATCTCTCGACTTTAAATTTACCCCATGGGCTTTTTTTGCGACTCTCGATACTCTTGAGTCATCTTAAAAAGATGAGTGAGTTTATCTTACAAATCCTTCTGAGCCTTGGAAATACAAGTTCGGAGAAGCAGAAAACTTCAAGGATCCATCTGTTCATGCTCACAATTAGAGGACAGTAGAACCTAACTTTCTAGAGCCCTTTTTATTACGTGTGTTTTATAGAATCTTACAGTTGTTTAGGTTCAAAGCAGGTGGGTAGATAAGCTGGCTGATGGGTTATCCTGATGGACAGATGGCAAGGAGCATGTTGTTAATTTAGACCTTAATAATCCAGATACTGACTGGCATTAGAATTCAGTGCCGTAACTTTTAGTCCTGCCCAATCAGACCATAATTACTTGCCTTATGAGCGGCAGAGTGCTCGCAGCCCCTGGTGATCTCAGTCACAGTTGTGAATGCTCAGTGCCGCAGAAAATCAGGTCAAGTGTCTCGCTGGGTGTCCACAGAGCAAGGAGCAGTTACGTCTGAAGAGTCTGTAGGAATAACAAAGGGAAAGCAAGCTTGTTTTCATATGCTCAGCCCATCAAATTTACCTTTAGTTATAAAAACCCACCACCCAGTAATTGCAAGTTGAAAAGGATAACACTCTTGTTCTTGAGCAAGCCATATCTACAGGCGATAGTTTGCACCAAGCATTTGATTAATTTCTTCAGTATTAACCATCCTAGGCATTATAAGAAAGCAGTATGTGATAATACAGTTAAAAAATACTGAGGTGAACACTGGAGATGATCAAAGAAAATCATCTGAGTGATGTGTGACATTTGAATCAAGGACACTGTTACAAGCACGGTTAGAGGATTGTATCAGCTTTCCTGTGTAATCTTAGTGTCAGTGCCTCGGCACAGGCAACCGGTACAGGAATTAGCTGCTGCCTTCTGGAAATAGTAGCAGAAGATGCAGAAAACTGATTGGCTTTGGCAGCTCACACATTTTTAGAGACCGAAAACAAAGGATAGAAATGTTGTAGTACGACTTGGAGGTTTTTTGTCATTGAAGAATTTTATTCTCAGCTCTGCAAGATGTGATTTGCGTAACCTTTCAGTGTGAGGTCTTGCATTCGTAATTGAGATGAGCGCACTCTAATATTGCACACTGGAAAGTGAGAGTAGAGATTTGTTTTTCTGGCTGACTGAGCAGGACCTTTCTAGGCTAAAAGTGTTTGGTGAAAGGAAGCAGCAACAGCTGTTTCGCCTGTAGAGTCAGTTCTACACATTGGTGCGACTGAGGAGTCAACTGAGGTTGAAGGCAGCGTTCAGTGGGCAGTGATGGGTTGCCACGGGATAATCCTTGTTCCCACGTGTATACGGAACACATCTGGAAATACCTTTAAAGAATGATATAAAAAGAAACCTTAGCCAACGATAGTGGACATCTACTAAACACTTTGATTTTGTGTACAGACTCACTTTGTTCTTGGCCTCAGGTTTTTCTTCTATTATACGTGTTACCTCTCTGAGCTTTTTTTTATGTATTACTTTTTTACTGGCGTTTTCTGAGAGGGAAAAAACCCAATTGTCTATCCTCAACTTGCTGTTCTGATAATTCCATCCTTCTGAAAGACCTCTTGCCGAACCATATGCCACACTGTTCCAAATTGTGCCTTTACTGTGAAACAAAGTGTGCCCACGTCTCTCTTGTACCGAGGAGCCAAACGCTGGCCACGGAGCTCCAAATACCTCCCCTCAGCTCTGAGCAGAGGAGAAGGGCATCTCCCCGGGTGTGCTGGCAGTGCTCTGCCTGGAGCAGCCCAGGCGATGCTACTGGCCTTTGCAGTGAGGGCACATTGCTGGCTCACCGCCAAGTTGTTGTCTACCAAGTTCCTTGGTTCTCTTCTGGAAAAACTGCTTTCCAGAGAGTTGGTTCCAAACCCGTGTGTGGGATTGTTCTCCAGAAGTGCAGGACTCCTTGCCCCAGCCTGTCCAACTCCCTCTGGACCAACAGCACAAGCATCTGGTGTATCAACCAACCCTCCCAGTTTCTTCCTTTCTCTGTTGACGTGTTTTCTGCAGGTAGGGAACTGCAGGTCTTGCTGGGTATGAAATGGATAGCAGCAACAGCAAAGACATGATTAGGAAAGGGATGTGGAATAAAAATACTAATACTGTGGCCAGTATGCTTTTAAAAGGTGTAGGAAACAGAGCACAACCGTGCTGCAATAGCCTGTTTTTTCCCAGTGTTACCAACTCCTGTGACGGTCAGATTGGGTGGAGAATATTGCAGACCACGTATAGGAAGACCTTGCTGTGCGCTTTAAGAATTGAAGGAACTCGCTAGTACTTAGTGTTAGTTTTTTTTGTCCCTTGGACTTTCAGTCTTGGTTTAAATACTTTATAAAATGTGAAATTTAGATGTTGTGTAGAACTTCAATGACAGATATCTTTGAGAGAGGCTAAATGAGCTTTATGGCTTGTTTGACCCTAAATGATACCATCAATTTTCAAAATCGGAGCAGGAAGAGGTGATTAATTTGGTTTTCAGTTCAAGTGGCCACAGGGTCAACATGAATGAATTTGTTTCAAGTTCTAAACTTATAGTAGAAATAAAGCTTATGCTTATAGAAATGCATAATCCAAAGCAAACAAAAACCTGTGAGAGATGAAAACACATGACAGCATTTCCTAAAGTTGTTGCAGGTTTAGTCCCTGATGATTGTTTTTCTAATCCTGGAGGATTTAAAAATTACACCTTCGAATTCTGAATATTATTTTCACTTTGTAGATGGGATAGCTGATCAGGAAGGATTTAAGTGGTGTGCCCAAGGCTGTGTATGGGGATGAATGAAGCACTAAAAGACTAGAATTTATCTGCCTGCACGTGAGATGCTCTCTTCTCTCTCACCTTGTTGATCAAGGCTTTTGTAGCTCTGCCTCAATGTGCATCATGCTGCCTTCTAACAGGATTGCCACTTGGTGCTGACACGGGCCTTTTTCTTGCTGCCAGACCCTGTTGTAGGGCAAGAATATTGAAGGGACAAGTCTCACCTCTGAGCTGAATATGAAAATCTTGAGTTTTCTGCATCTTCATTTATGGTGCAGTGCAAAGGCCTGGCAGACCATCTTGTCTTCTAGATTCTTGTCAACATTTGGGGTTCTCAAATTTCCTTTGGGCCTTAATGGCATGGAGAAATGTGTTGCTGCTTAGTCAGTTTTCAACTTGCAAGAAAAGACATAGCTGGGAGCACCAAGGGAGAAAGTAAAGTAATTTTAAGTGGAAAATAAAGTTATGGCATGCAGCTGTTACCAAATATGTAGTAGAAGATGCTGCTGCTCTACTGTGAGCCATTGTTTGAGTGTATTCTGCCACTCAGATGGGACAAGGTCACTTAGTCAACAACAGAAGGATTTTGAATGGGAGTCAGTCAAATACCAGTTATCTTTTAAAATAGAATGGTTAGAGTTGGAAGGGCCCTTCAAGATCAGCCAGTTCCAACCCCCCTGCCCTGGGCAGGGACACCTCCCACCACACCAGGTTGCTCCAAGCCCCATCTAGCCTGGCCTTGAAGCCCTCCAGGGATAGGGCAGCCACAGCTTCTCTTGGCAACCTGGTCCAGTACCTCACCACCCTCACACCGAAGAATTTCTTCCCAACATCTAATCTAAATCTCCCCTCTTCCAATTTAAAACCACTACCCCTTGTCCTGTCACTCCACTCCCTGACCAAGAGTCCCTCTCCAGCTCTCCTGGAGCTCCCTTCAGATCCTGGAAGGCTGTTACGTATGAAATAAAATACCATTTATGTTTTATTTTGGATATCTTCTAGGCAATGGATGTAACGTGTGTTGCTAAATTTAGTAAGTGGGGGTTTTGTTTGGGGTTGTTTTTTGGTTGGTTGATTAGTTTGAGTTTTATAAGGTGTAGGAACCTTGTTTATAGTAAGGATATTGGAACTTGGTTTGGTTGTTGCCAGCAGATAGTTGGTTGGAACAAGTCTGTCAGGTTTCAGGGTTCACATCAGACTGTTTGGTTGTTGTTTGGCTTTAAACAGGTAGATGAGTTCAGTGCCAGAGGGGCAAATAAGACACAATCTAAAGACTGCAGAAAATACAGGTGTCTTTTCATGTTAGTAGAAACTGCAGGAAATACTGTTGGAATACATGTATCGGATTTATTTTTGTAAAATAGAGAGCCTTTCTTAACACTAGCCCTGTTATCAGAAACTTATTGAAGAACAAAACTATCATAAAACTGACAACCTACTAGAAAAGGCTTTTTAAATTTTTTTAATTTTTTTTTTTTTTTTTACAGAAGCAATTTTATGTAATGGTCATTATGTCTGCCCTGCTTACTGGTCATGGTTACAACTAGAAGCAAAAAAGAGAAATGCTTACTTGCTTTTTTATTGGATGTTTCAACTGAATGATATCTTCTGCTGCCTGCTTCATATTTTTCTACAGGACATTTTTAACGATGTCAGCATAAATTTGTCATCTTCAAATACAGATGTGCAGGCTTAAAAAGCTCCAGCCACGCTAAGGCCATTAAAATTGAAATTGAATGAAAACATTGGATTTGTTTTTTTAAACTCCTAAATAGAAGCAGTTGACTGCAAGTTGAAGAATGTGTTCAACGATATTGTTTTTATTATAGTTTAAATAAACCAAATTGCAGAAGTGTGAAGGGTTCCTCCTCCTGCTCTTCTCTTCCTCAGGATAAAGGTGACAAAATGGGAGTCTGTCTCAAACTTTCAGGATTTTTTTCTTAATTGCTTTATTCTCAAGCTGAATGAGAAAGAAAGTAGAGTCTCATTTTCCTATTTATATGAACATCATCTTTAGGAATCAGGTGTTTCTTCTATTAAAAGTAGGAAAAAAAAATGTGAAGGTTCATGTTTGTGTAGTCCATAAGGATCAATGATTTTTTTCACAGTTGTCAAACATAATTACACAACTAAATTGAGAATACTCTTCCAAACACATGCAGTTTTTCATTAGTCACTGTAGTGCCTTATTTTATTTCCAACCCAAGCCTAAGCAGCATGGGTGATACTTTAAGACTGAGGCTTGGAAGTTAGTGGTGGTGTTTCTGTGAGCATAGAGGCATGTTACCCCCTTTAAACCAATGATGCCAGGGTGTAACTTTTAATTCCAGACTAGCTTTTCTTTTGTTTAACCTTTGTTTTGCAACAAAAACGGTTCACTAGTGATAGAGTAGGACCAATTTTTATTGGTCAGTGAGGTGGTATTATATAGTGAAAAGTTTGAATTTGCTGATGAGACGCTGTAAGTGAAGATGTTGGTGGCACAAGGTTGTGAGGGCTGGAAGATCTAGTTGTGTGCATCTCTGAGTCTAATTGGGACTGGAATAACCAGAGGCAAAAGAAGGTCTGTTCATGCTGCGCAGTTATGGTTTTGGTAAATAAACACTGACGTGCAAATAGTAGGATGGAAAATAATATGTTAAATGTTGTGCTATTTTGCTTATGCTGGTGTAGTTTCCTTTAGATCCTGTGTTTGGTGCTAATCACGTTACCTCTTCCTGGCTTGATTTTCCTGCTGCCTTGTGCAGAGCTAGTAGAGCAGCGAAAAAAAAAACCTGTCCATGGAGAAGAAAGAATATATTGAAATAAAAGAGATTTAAAGCATCCTGTGTTTTATAAACATGCAGTTAAGTCCTTGGTATTTGCTGCTATTGCTCAACCACAGTGCTCCATGCAGCTATTTCTGTTGCCCCCGGATCTCTACAAAGGGAGAATGAAACAAATCACTTTAAGTTTCTCCAGAACTTGCATTTTCTGGAAGAGTGGGATGGCAGCTCTATGTTTTATTACATCAAAGATGGGTGCAAGTGTCACATTGTGCCATTATTTAATGGTACGGTCACGTCTGCTGTCATTAGTCAACTCCTTGATTAGTCTTTCGGGTAGAGAGACATTACCAATGGGTGTAGTAGTACTACAGGGGCAGTCTAGTTTCTGTTTAAATTTACGGTTTGGTTACATCAGGTTAAAATGCTTTCTGTTGCAGTTAGATCTATTCACAGCTTCTGACTGTTCTGTAAAATCCAGTCACATAAATCTGTGAACCAGTGCGTCTGACTGAATAGGTGTAGTTCCATTAAAAGAGAGTGTTACCAGAAATATTCTCTTTTACTGGTTTTGTTGTGCCTAAACCAAAACCTGTATGATTTTAGGTGCAGATTCTGTCTTGCTTCAAAACTAGGACAGAATGTTTCTTCTCAAACTAAACTTCTGTCTTGCAAGTTTAGTCTGTTGTGTGACTGGAAAATAAAGTCCTTAAATCCAGATTATCATATTCTCTGATTGCTTATGTGCTTACCTTGTTTGTTTAAATTGTCTCAGAGTTCTGCTTGTGTTTATATTTTAGAGTTATTGTAAACAAATATGTGTGGTAATGCAAAATACTTTGTGTACTTAAAAAAGAAAAAGGTAATAACGTTGCCTAAAAAGAATTACAAAAAACCGAATGCAAGAATATGATTAAGCTGTCCTGGGGACATCCATTCTAAGCTTCATGTAGTTTAACTGTGATGCTACTTCAAAATTGACTGGTTTTGTTTGTAGAGCTTTTAAATCAACATCTGACTATTTTGGAATCTCATCTAACACTTTTTTTTTCTCTCTTTTACAGACTGGACTTTGACATTCTTTACATGAAAGAGGTTTCCAACTAGTTGTCTTATAATAACTTTGAGAAGAAGTTCTATGTAGCTCTTACTTTCGAGAGTGCTGCAAAAATGATTACTTCAGATTTGCCAGTACTACAGTGAGTATACATTTCTGTGTTTATTTGAAATTTTCATTTTTTAAAAGTTAGAAGTAAACAGAGGCGAAGGTGAAGCTTGAGAGAAGCAGAGATTACTGTGACTCTTCCAGGTTCTTGTGTTGTCATATGCTGAAAAACTGAAAAATAAAACACTTAATCTAAAAGCTATTTCTTTATACGAGTGGAGATTTACCTTTGCTGTGAAAAGCAAAGTCAGAGCTTTGCTGCTTTTACACTTCTGAATGTTATGATATTTCAGAAATGCGAATGGGTTTTGCTCATAATTGACCATATTTGTATATTCCAGTGATGTCCTCTTTCTGACAGTGAGCTGTATTTATTGTGCAAAAAGCCTTTGGCCCCTGCTGCTGAAGAGAGCAAGTGACATTGGCATGTTGTGATCTTGCTGGGAAACAAGTGGCTTATGCAAATGGGAACATCACTGAACCTGGATAAAGCGAGCTATTGGAAAAAAGAGAGTGGAAGTCTATAATGAGAGGAGCTAGAGAGTAAATCAAATAGAGTTAAGAAAGGAATTTTAGAAACAGGAATAAAATGGAACTTTGAGTGGTGGGTTGACCTTGTCTGACTGCCAGACACCCACCCAGCTACTCTCTCGCTCCCTTCCTCAAGAGAACAGAGGGAGAAAACAAGAAGAAAAAGCTTTCGGGGCGAGATAACAACAGGGAAATCACTTGCCAATTGCCTTCACAGGCAAAACAGATTCAGCTTGGGGAAAAAAAATCAATTTATTGGCAATTAAAAAAGACCTAGATGATAGTGAGAAACAAAAACAAGCTAAAATGTGTTCCCTCTGCCCCATTCCCCACTCCTCTGTACCATGCCTTGGGCTCTCTGAGGGCAGCAGCATGGACACTGGTGCCAGTGTGGGCCCCCCAGGGACCACTGGGAGCCCATGCCTGGCCACCAGTAGCACCTTCTTCCACAGAGCTGGTCCCAGGGGATGACCCTCGCTGGGGACTCTGAGTTCAAGTAGCTATAGATGGCCTTAAGAAGTGAAAGAAACAGTGTAGTGTTTAAGGTTAAAAAGTGCATATTACTAGATTTGATACCTGCACACCAGCTGAGAAGACACTAAAGATGTCGGCATATTGTTTAATCAGAAAAAGATTTTGAGCCACCAGTATTATGCAGCTTTAAAAAATGAAAGGAAAACGTATGTGTTGTTTTTCCCAGTAGAGATGGGAATTGTTTAATGTCACTGTGCAAGGCATTGGTGAGATGTCCTCAGCAGTAACGGATATAGTTTTGTTTCTGAACAAAATGAGATATAGAGGTTCTTCAATATACAGAAGGAGATTTTTTTTTTTCTTTTTACAAAAAAAAGAAAACCCAAGCCAGTGGGATTTGCATGTGAAGGTCTTGAGGCTCTCCTGAGGGCTCAGAACATAGTCTAGTGAGGATGAGGTGTCAAAGAAAACAGGTCCCAGCCAAACTTTCTTCAGACAGGCTAAGGGTGAGAGAACCTGAAGCAATCTTTGATTAGGGGTATTTGCTGTGCGCATTTAGAAATGGGAAGCCACAATCCGGTTCCACACAGAAAAAGCCAGGATTTTCTTTCTAGCTCTTACAAAAGCAGCTTTGAATGATTATAATAATCTACCACTCCTTATTTCTGCTTTCTCATAACAATTCCTAATCTTTTTGGCTTCCCCCTTTAAACAAAGGGTCCTAAAGTCAAATTGATATATTAATGTACTTTTCTTAGGACCATATCAAATATTCCCTCCCAAATTCTTCTCTGTTGAGGGAACATGAAAGGAGGAATTTTTAATCTTTCTGAATTTATAGAAATGGCTTCAGAATGCAGCAAAGAGGATTTTTCTTACTGGTTTTTCAGATGTAGAGGAGGGGGAAAAACCAACCTCTGGTGTATTTGACCTGGGTGACTGATGGTTACGAGTCTTCTCTCAATGGGATGACTCATATTTGCTGTGAGGCATGTTCCTCTTCAGATTTTGAAGATCAACCATGAGAGCTGATTCATCCATGATTCATGAGCCTGTGCATTTAGCCGTTTTTCTTCATGAATGCTTTCCTTCACAAGGCTGAGTCTGGTGGTAGCAATTACTGAATTTATCTCTGTCAGAACCTTGAGCCACCTCAGCAACACTGATAAAAGCTTATAGAAACATTTTTATTTACAAAACCTGATACCTGAACATAGATTTTTGGAGTGGTGTGTTTTTAAGGGCGGAAAGGTGGCACAAGCTCTACAGCTAGGGCTTTATGTAACAGTAGAAGGAAGGCAATTTTGTTATGACTTCTTTTGCAGGGATGGAAAATGTGCTGTGTCTATGGAAATACTGTCCTCCAGAAGCATGGCATGGCAAAGGGCTGCCCGGTGATCTCTTAATTCTTCATTACTGTGTGGTTAGTTTCAATGGTTAGTTATTATAACTTTGAAATAATACCTGGAGTTTTTTAGGAGAGATCCTAGAGCTACTGCTGGTTTTCTAGGATGCTTTAGCCAACACAGAAACCTGTAAGAAAAACAGAATAAATTTGAGCCCCTTATCGCTTATCTGCTTTCCCCTACACCACCCCAGAATGTAGGTCTCCTACACTGCCGAATTCTCACCTTAGTTGTGTCAAAAGTGTCTTAGAGAGTAAAGGTTTAGCCTCAGGTGCCTCTTTTCTTCTTGGATGAGGTAGACCTCTCTAGACCCAGCTTATTTTCCCTCCCAACAGCTTCAGGAAAGATAGATTGTGACTGAGCCAGGGTTTTCCCCTCAGGTGACTGGTCACACACACATAAAATAGGGGTAGGATAATTCTGGTCTGTTAGGACATGGATGGCTGCCACCAAATAAATGACTTCCTAGCAGTTCTGCAAGAGGCGTAGGGAATGAGGGAGATGGATGCTGGCCAGATGCTCTTCTCAATGCGTGTTAAAAACCTGACAGAAGTGCAAGTAGTTCTGAGATGCTTTATTCCTCCTCCTCTGGGTTCAGAAATAATAAGAAAAGAGGAATATATGTGTGCTCAGGGCAGTTGTGGGGCTTTGACAGAAGCAAGAAGTACCACCTCCCAACCTGAAGGGACCTGAGGCCGCAGCCAAAGGGCCTTTTTGTGGTCTGGATGATTCAGACACAATTCCCTGCTGCTTGAAATGATGTTTATTTTAATGTTAAGTCAGCCAAGGACTGTAGGTTGCCCTTGATCCTGTCTCCCTGCTCCAAATAATGTGAGGATTGAAGGGAATTTGCTATCCGATGTTTTCTCCTTTCTCCTTACGTACTTATATATTGCTTACTGGAAAGAAATCCTCTTTCTGCCTCACATACTGTTAGGGTGAGTTTCATCTTGTTTAATTACAAATGTTACATGTGAGCTACTTGTCTAGATCACCCTAATGTATAAAAGAATTATAAAAATTGATAAAATATAAACTGTCTGACCAATTTTGGATTCTGACCTTAGCACGAAGTATACTGCACCTTAAGATTTTGTGTTTTCTGCATTATTTATGTCTCAAATTTGGATTCATCTCACTCTTCCCAGTACTGATTTATTGAGCATTTACCAAAAGGTTTCCAGCAAACCAGAGAAGTTTTTCCAGAAGAATATTAGAGAAGCACAGTTATCAGGCTTAATACAGTGGTCTGTGGAAGACAAAGAAGAGAAGGTGGTTAATAATTAAACTGGTCTCTCCATATGTAGTGTTCTCAAACAATTGAAGTTTCCAGAACTAAATACACAAATCTCAGTAGGTTTTGCTGGACCCAGACAGAGGCTGTAGCAAAGTTGAGTTATCTGTGGTCTCAATACATGCAAAATAATAGTGCAGTTGAATTTATTTATATAGCTCTAGCATTTCAAGGGAAGTATTTGAGCTATTTGTCTAGGAAGATTCCTGATTCTGCTTTTAATGAGAAAAATCTTTATCCTGATGATATTAGGGGTGTGGTTTTGCAAAACAGCCAATGTACAGCGTTTCCTCAGGAATGAGGGTGTTGCTTAGACCACCCTGTGCCTAAAATTTTTCCGGTAAGCATCTATGTAGACCAGAGAGAAGCTTTTTCTTTTTCTACAGAGAGCAAAAGATAATTGCTTTAATTTCTCTACAGCAATAGAAAGCAGCAGATATTTTTATGAGGTTCCTCACTGTTGTGTTCAAAAGTTATTAGAAAAAAATATAATTGTCCTTGTGAGACAATATGAGTTTTTGTCTGAGTGAGTTGCAGCGTGATGGCTGGTCTCTGAGTAAAGGCTGGATCCATCCCTCTGCACGGGCATTGTTTGCAGCTGCATCCACTGCATAGTTTTTCACTAGTGTGGCCCTGTATTACCACACCATTTTGAATTATGTGTGTGGACTATCTTTTGTTTGGTTTCAGGCATTTTACAATTTTTCCTTTTTTTTTTTTTTTTTTTTTTTTAATTCATACCTACATACTGAGTTTTTCAAACTTCATACTTTATACATACTTCAAACTTCATGCATACTTCAAAGCAGAAAAGCTAATTCTCTTTTATCACAATGAAGCTGCATTTTCAGTATTTTGTAGAGATACTGTTTTACAAGCGTGTAATTTGGGAACTCAAATGTACTTGAGTACTGTTTTTTAATTTAGGATGCCTGGTTTTCTGGGGTGTGTAGAATATTTAGAGGGTAACCCATTAGAGTTACTTTCATAAGAGGAGATTCATACGTGCTCTACTACATTCCAGCTTTTGTAAAGGATTCTGTGAACCCCTTTGTGGTTTTGTGCTTGCAAATTGAAAAAAATTGGAAAATAATATCTTAATATTAGAAATTCATCATAGTTCTGCAGAACTATTTGGACCTAGAAGAATACAGTAATTTCAGTAAAGAGAAATAACAGAATGTTCTTGGTCCTGATACAGTGGTGTTTGTATGTTTCTGCATTACTAAATAGCTTTCTTGGGGATACAGCGAATTTGTGAAGTATTCCTGATTTCTAAAAAAAAACATACAAAAAAAAATCAAACCGCAGATAACATGGAAGGTCTGTGTAGATTGTGGCTTGCTGAAGCTTCTCAGTTTCTGTAAACCAGATCACTAATGTCTCCTTTTATAGTTGAGGCTGTATAAAATAATGGAATAGGATTGATTTTCACCTTCCCCTTCCACAATTTTTACAGTAATTTAACTCCTTTCAATGCAAGGAGATTATACTGGATTTAAAGAAATCTCTGATTAGAGCTAGATGTGACCCATCTTTGACTAATAGAGGACATTATTACAGTTATTCTTTGATTTACAGAGATCTCGGGCAGTAGTGGTCTTACAGACTAAAAATAAAGCATGTCATTAAGGTGAATGGTTTTGCCTGTGGGTTCTTCTTGGGCAGAATCTAATGCCTCAGAAGATGAATTATGAGCTGAGTTTCTTCAAGCAGCCAGGTCTGTTTTCAAGGCAGAGAAGTGCCTGTGCACTTGTGGGAGGGGGCAGAAATTGGGGTAATGTTTTATTTCCCCTACTGAGTATGGTCAAGTCTAAATCAGGAATGACTGCAAAATGCTGCTGGGGGCTCCTCTGCTAATGGCCATCAAGCAACATCAAGGTTTTTCCATTGTATGAGTGAAAACATTTTTCTAAATGCAAGAATCGTGAACGTCTTCGGATGAAAGTGAATTTTCTGGTTTGTGCCTCGTGGTCAATGTTAATCCTCTCTTTATTAACAGCTGCACAATACCATTGTCTCTGAGTGAGGCTAAAAAGACAATTTAACCCTTGTGGGCACTTGTGTAACTGTTCTAATGATGCCACCGCTGCACTGGGCTCTGGTTTGTGCTCCCATGGCATGGAAAGCAGCTGGGAAGTGGTCACTGAGACTAAAAGAAGGTTGATACTCATGGATGTGATGTGTTGAGAAGGTGTTGTTTACTATTGCCAGTTTCTGAAGTGTAACATGGTTTCAAAAGTATCTGTCAATTTCAGTAACTTCCAGTCTATAAAATGACTTTTCAGCCCATAAAAAGGTAAGGCTTTTTGCCAGGGCTAACAATGCTTAGTTGCTTAGTTTGCTGAATAAATGTGGTGAGCCTTTAAATGCTGATTTTTTTTTTTTTTTCTGACTTAGGACTAAATATTTAATCAGTCAGTTATAGATTACTTGTTGATTTCAAATCATTTTAATTTATTAGTGTTTTTTCCCCCCCCTTAGGGATTCTACAAATGAAACTACTGCACATTCAGATGCTGGCAGTGAGCTTGAAGAAGCAGAAGTCAAAGGAAAAAGAAAAAGGGGCCGTCCTGGCAGGCCTCCAGTATGTGTAATTTAGTTTTATTTTTTGTTGTTACACATCTATTTAAAATTGACTGCAAACTGTTTTTCATCTAATCATCTTGTGGTCACGTAAATAGGCTTTTAATGAGCCCTACGTCAAACTTTATGAAGACTTGTAGTATGAAATATTTATCAGATTGGTATACAAACAATGCTTGGAGTGTTTAAAAAGGGACATAAAAATGAGCTCATAATAGCTATTATTTTTTTCTTTCGCTGGTTACTTACGTGAATATTAGAATTTTGTTGTTGTTTTGTCATATTACAACATTCTTCCAGACAGGACAATAATCTCAGTAAGCACAACCACTTTCTGTTTTAAAACTTGTAATGGGTTTTAAATGGCAAATGACATTCGAGCCATCCTTTTAGTAACTGGTAATCTCTTAATGTTGAACGGAAGAGTTGGGGCATAGTCTTTGCTCAGTGCCTCAGAACATCTGTTAACACATCTTAAAAATTCATGTAATTGACGTACACTGTGTCCTACGTATAGATTGGGAGCTTCAACCTGTTCTCTAGCGTAGTGCAGCACGTGGTATTGCTGTCTGCTCCATAAAGATTTGCTGTTCTTCAGTAGCCTTTGACCGTTGCTGGCCCGGGAATGGGAACATACAGGAGCAATTCTCTATTACATGTAGTATTTAAGGAGGCTTTCTCTTTTATTTTCATCTGTTTTTTTATAAAATTGCCAACTTATTGGAAAATACAGAAGCAGTTTGGTGTGTCATGTTGTCCTTCGTTTTAGTTCTTCATGGTCATCCATTGTAGTTCTTGATTATATCACCTGAAGTACGCGCTGTGGAATAAGGTTTTTGGTGGGAACTTATGTGTATTTGTTATTAATAGTTTTGATTCTCCTCTTAGAGGAGAATCTCAGAAAAATGTCTACGAGTACACCCTCAGTATGAGTCTGCTCTCTATATATAGCACTAGTAGATTATTTTTTTTAACCCAGCACCTTCCACTCTAACTCCTTCAGTGTGGACCAGTGAGGCTGTCACAATGGGCAGAGTCAAGTCTTCTCTCAAGCATGCCGGCCAAGCTGGAGCTAACTTCTCCTTAGTGTTGGTTTTCAATTTACATCACAGTTTCTGGACTTACTTTGGGAGCCAACATTTAAAATCCTGGGCTTTTCTGGACACGTTGTCTTCCTTCTTAAAGCTTTTGAACAGTGCTTCTTAGGATGGCATATATTCTTCATCAGATGGACATGTTTACTCACAAACATGGAGCTTCTTTACAGGAAGCCTTAGAGAAGCATGTAAAGAGAACAGATCATGTGTTTATATATACAACCAACGGCAAAATCTGACATTATTTTATCTCACTAGTAAATGTATGAGGTTTTGCAGATCTAATAATAATAACAAAAAACAACCCGAGGATGGTGCAACAACCTGATTGCTAACCCATTAGAGTGTAGGAATTTAACTTAAAGCAACACTTGTGATACTTTGTACCCACCACACATTCCTGGAAAGGAAAAAATGAATGTTACAGAAGGTGTTTCTCATCCCTCTGCTGGAGCTTATTAGTAGCTCCTGGGGGAATATTTGCTAAAGCACTCTACTGTTCCTGCTATCAAATTTCTACAGGAGCAATCTCTCATTATGCTTAGAACAACTCCAGGCCCATTATGTGTACATGATCATAAAGTGAGGAACATCCAGAGGAAGCAGCCCTTGCTGCATAAAATGATGGGCTGCCACCTGACCCTTGCTGTGCAGGGGCAAGACCTGAGCGTTATCAGAGATGACTCCATGAAAGCATCATCTTAATGCTCAACAGAGATAAAGAAAACCCCAAATCTAGTCTTAACACTCTGAGGAAGAGAGTAGGGGATAAAACAAATACTGTGTCCTTTCGTAAAAGTGTGGTTTGCAAAAGTCTGGAATATTTTGCACAATTCTAGTTTCTCTTTCCTTCTCAACCTCCACCCCAAAATCTCAGTGAAGAGACTGGAAGAGGTTCAGAGAAGAGAAACTATGGCGTTCAAGCATGGAATCAGGTGGGGAAGGACTTCAGGAGGTCTCATTGCAACCTCCTACCCACAGCAGGACTGCCTTTGGGATCCAACCGCATTGCTCAGGTCTTTTCCAATCTGGATGTGAAATCCACCAAGGCCGGAGGGTGCAGAGCCTCTCTCAGCAACATGTTCCATGTCATTTCTTGAAAATTTCCTCCCTTATAGGCAATCAGACCCCCGATTTTCAGTTCATGACTCCTATCAGTTGTCCTCCCACTGTAGGCTACTGCAAGAAACCTCTCAGGGCAGGTGTTCCCAGCCCCTCAGCCGTGCTGGTAGCCCTCTGCTGTTTTATCAATACCTTTCTTGCACTGAGAGGGCCAAAGCTGGGCATGCTATTCCAGATATGGGCTAAGAAGTGCTGAGTAAAAGAGTATAATCACTGTTTTTGGTGTACTGCTGTGTTCCTTTGTACAGCCCAGGGTGCTGATGGCCTTTACTGCCGAGGCACGTGGCCATCTCGTGTCCACTTTCCTGGCTTCCAAGACCCTGAGGTGCTTTTCCAGAGCTGTCCCGAGTAGCTGATCTCCAACCCCTGTCGGTGCAGGAATTTATTCTTCTGCCAGGGCCTGGTCTTTGCGTTTGTCCCTGCTGAATTTGGTGTGCACTGTCAGCCCGCTCCTCCAGGCTGTCAGCAGCAGTCTCCCCACAGGAGCACACTCTGTCACCCCCTCCAGCTATTTGATAAAGATGGGAAACTGGCCACGTTCCAGTTAAGACTTCTGTACTCCATCATCACCAGCCTCCAGGTAGAGATTATCCATTAAACCCTGTACTCTGAGCCCAGCAGCTCAGCCACATGTCCACCTCTGGTTGTCTACCCATCCAGATCAAAGCTTCCCAACTTGGATACAAGAATATTGTGGGAGACTGTTGAAAACACAGCCGAAGTCAAGATAAATGACATCTGTCACTCTCTCTGCATCCACAAATTAAGCCATTTTGCTACAGATTTTTGGGTGACTTGACAAAGTGTATGTGCTTGGATACACAGTCAAATCCTGCCTTTGATACTGTAGCAACAGAAAGGAATAAGTAAGGTTCTTCTACCAAAAAATGGCCAAAAAGGAAAAAGCCACTCAATGTCTAGTATCCCTGAAGGGAAATGCAAACGCTTTTGAAAGGCAAATCTAAGCAATTAAATTCCTTACATTATTTGATATGTGTACTTAGTAATTAAGGTCTTGGTTTTGAAAACCTTGTGTTTTGCTTTCCCTCCTCCTCCGCACTGCTTACCTACTCACGTCACTAACCCAGCCACTTTCCCCAGGTGAAGTACCTGTTTCTTTTGGGAGGTGCAGCTCTGACATTGTACCCCCACTCTTCCATCTGCTAATGTTTTTATTTCCTCCACAGGTACCACCCACCTTTATTCTCAGGTGTCAAACAGATTCAAATCATTAGTTAAGTTCAGAGCTGTTTTTCTCAACTGATGCTTAGCTTTGATGCTTTTCCTTTCTGTTCTAAACGTAAAGACAGGCTTTTCTGCCCAAAGGCTCTTTTGGTTTTTGTGGTTGTTTTTTTTTTCCCTAAGTAAAATATTATGGTCTAATAAGATTTGATCTTTCCTTGCAAGTACTGATTTGCTTATGTCCTTAGGCCATCACAGCTACAGTGACACATCTGCCACAAACACATTGACCTCTTTTAGAAGAGAGACCACACTCTTCTGCACTGTTTTGTCTGGCTGCGTGCTTCTGTTACAGAGCTGCACACAATGGACCCCCTCAAATATCCGTGTGGATGCATTGATTTTAAATAGGCTTCTGCTGTAGTGTTGTAGAATGGATGTGACCTTTTATTGGAAAGATGGACCACTGGTAGAGGATTTTCTGGACTTTTTTTTTTTCCCCAAAGAAAGACATCTCTCTTTGCAAATCTGGGAGGTTTAGAAGGAGTTGGTTCTCATTTGAAAATTTGCTGTTTGTGGTGAATACCTCTTCAGTTCGTAGAGGACCTTAGTATTTTGGGGAACCTTCCCTGTCCTGAAAATGCTGCTTTCCAGGCTGCTTTCCAGGCTGCTCTTCCAATTCTGTGATAGCATCTCTAATGAGCACTTGTCTGAGTAGACTATACACTCAGCTTACAGAGATCTTTACAACTACCTCTTATAAACTGACTTACTTGTCCTGAATTCACTGGCCCTTGCAGTGAATTTAGGAGGAGCTGCACCATGTCCTCTTCTGGCAGTACCAACGGCTTCCCCCTTGTCTGTGTCCTCTTCTCATTGCTAAGTCTTGTAGCTGAGGTGCCTGCGGAGGTGAATCTGTTTGGTCGGTGGGATATTTTGGTGTATCTATTTACATGATACCGTCTGTGAGCGCAGCACCTGGGCTATGTAGTTAGTGAATTGTGTGGGGTGTATTTGAGGAGTGACCTATAACAGTCCTCTGGTTGAAATTGCGGAGTAACATTGGCCAAAAATGCCTCTTCTGTCTGTTGCGTTGTTGAAATATGGGGGTGTGGATGCGCTCTCCTCTTCTAAGTAGAGGATTTGAAAGCCAAGGGCTTATGAAGCAATGCAGCTATCACATTAGTGAGAGATCAGCTATTTATCTACCCTTTTTTGTCTCCTCTCTGTTCCGTGTTGGTTATTTTAATCTACCTGGCCTTACCTTCCCGGGAGCTCAGAATAGTTTGGCTTAAACCTCAGCTGTTGAAGGTGGAGGGGGTGAGAGAGATCCCTGGCTGTATTTCATCTTTGAAGCAGGAGTAGACAGATTGGCCTCTTTGACTCCGAGGACAAGAAGAAACATCAGGTTTTCTGTTTTGGATGTGGCAATTCTGAGATCTCTGCTGGTGTGTGTTTCATGGCAGGCTCAGGGCTGCCACACACCTTTCTCCAGCTCCTCTCCTCAGGTTCTTCTGTTGAGGCAGGATGGAACAAGGCGCTTCTCATCCCTTTGTCCCTGCTGCAGACTGTGCAGTTTTACTTTCAGGTCCTTTTGTGTATTTTGTGTGGAGGAGACAGACCATGATGCTTTATCTTTGCATTCGTAGGTGAAATTTTAACTTTGAAGCAGACTCTTGCTCACCTGATATTTTAGGTCTGTCCCTTAAAAATGAAGCTAGTAAGTCTTTTTGCACTTCTGTGGAAATGTAGTGCACATACACCCGGTATGCGAGGACTTTTCTATCCCACCACTTGCAGCTTCCTGGTAGAGAAATCCTAATGGCATTAGAAATTTTCCTTTTGAGCTTTGGACGGGGTAGACCTTGTACATTGGACAATCTAATCTATTTTTCATTATTCTGTGGAAATAGCCTAATTTTTTTTTGGTAGCAGTTGCCTCAGCTGGAAGAAGAGAAGCGATTCAAATATTTACAGCTGACTCTTGATTCTTAAAGGTCACTTTTAGAACTCTTGCTGGGTTTTAAAGTGAGGATGAATAAAAGCAACGTCCCTGGACCTCCCAGCACCACCTCTGGTTGCGTTTGTTGTGAGCTGCCTGTGGTGCAGCTGAAGCAGCTCTGTACTCCTGGGGCTTTAGGAGGCCTGCTCCTGGCTTTATTTGCGGGATGAGGCTTTCCACAAGAACCATGCTTATTTCCATGATGAAAAAAGTCCAAAGGACAGACCATTGCAATCCAAGAACTTCTCCCTAAGGAGACATGAACCTGTTGGAATGGGTCCAGCGGAGGGCCACCAAGATGCTCAGAGGGCTGGAGTACCTCTGCTGGGAAGACAGGCTGAGAGAGCTGGGGCTGTTCAGCCTGGAGAAGAGAAGGCTCTGGGGAGACCTTGGAGCAGCCTTCCAGGGTCTGAAGGGAGCTCCAGGAGAGCTGGAGAGGGACTNGAAAGAGCTCAGACATTACCTGCTCTTCCACTTAACATGAGGTTATAATGCAGTGGCCTCTCAAGATGATGCTGCTTTTGAGAGGCAAGTTCTTCAGTCTTACTCAAGTGGAAGGTTAAAAAGCTTCCAGCTGTCTTGAGAAATGGGTTATTGCTTTAAATTCCTTACAGTATAAATGCACGTAGAGGCCATCACTGAAGGCAGTGGATTCGGTGGAGTTACTGACCTGTAATGCTTTCACTGTCTTTATTTCTTCATGAAGTGCATCAGATTGACTCAGGGAATGTTAATGGAAAATGTCAAGCCACTTTCACCTTTCTTTTTTTGTAGTGTGTGAATTAGATTTCACTGTATTACCTGATTTTATAAATGTGGGTCCCTTCCCCCCTCCAATCATTTTAAAGACATGAAAGAAAAAGTATTACTAGCTAATTTGTTACAAAATTCTGAATTATTTTCATTTTAGTTCAATTACAGTCAGGGTATCTTGTTTCCTGCTTGCCTTTGTTTAAGCCATAAAGAAACAAATTATGCAGCCATCAGTATGGCCATTTCAGAGCCGCTTCTGGGGCGCTTTCTGGAACTTCTGAATTTCCTAACACTGGTGTGTATAAATCCTCAGCCCTGGTTGTTGTCAGTGGAATCTACTGCACAGATCTGAAAAATCATTAGTAACTTCTCTTTTAATTTGCCAACTTGGACTGTTTTGACACCACTGGCCGTCTGTCCTGGACCTCAGAGGGAAAGTACAGATTTAACTGCTGCAGACTACTCCAAGCAGCACCTTTCTTTGTGTGCGAGTAAGAAACCTCCAGCTTTCTTACCTTGTCATGATCCTTGATTCCTCCTTCCCGTAGTCCTGGCTTGCCTCAGTGTCAGCTCTGCCATTGCAGGAGATGCCTGAATTATGGATTAATGAATGAATGAATTTGCATACAGCTAACCAGCTTGCCTTTCCTGTGACTTTCCAGACAGCTGTCTCATAAGCAGGAGAAAAGTCAGGTTTGAGTATGGAAAACAGTCTGCTGGTACCACCCTCAGGGTTCTGACAGACTGACACTTAAAAAGGGAAAAAACAAACCAAACCCCTATGCATGGCTGTGAATTTAAGGGAGCTTTAGGGAAAAACAGGAGATTTTGGGTTGAAAGGTTGTAAAGGAGCGAGCAATAACCACAGTTATTGTTCGTGTTCGGAAGCAGAGGTTCTGTGTTTCCTGTATCTTGGTGACCATTTGGTGGATCCTCACAAGAGCAGACTTGCTAGAAATTCACTTTGATCTTACAAAACATCACGTTTTACGCCTGCCAGTGACAGTCTGACAGGTTTCCTGGAGCTCTCCTCACCCTAGAGCAGGGCTGTTTCTGTGTGGAAGCTCTTTGTGACTTAGAGGATGGGGGGTTTTGTGTTGAGCTGAAGGACCACCCTTTCCTGTGAATGCAGATCTCTCTCTTTTGGGGTGCAGGACTACCCCTGTTTGACATCCTCAAGGCCAAATGTAGTTTTTTGATTTGTAGCTTGACTTTGCAACTCCATTTGCAAGAGCACTCTACCTCTGCAGATGCTCCACAGAGATTCTCTGTTGTGGAGGAGTCCTCTTTGCATTTCTGTGACTCCACCAATCCATACTTTTCTTTCGTTAGCTTCAGCGTTGCTGGATGACTCCATCCTGGGGTGGAGTTACCTACTCGACTTTGTACTCGGAGGTAGAAACCTGTACGAAGCTTAGATCTGCCAAGGTGACCAGCAGAGTTCCTTGTTCTAAAGTCAGCGACGCTACATGCAAGTGATGTCTGACAAAACCATTGTAATATTTTTGTTAATGAATTAAGATAATGACAGTTCCTCATTCTTACGCCTTGAGCTTGTGAAACTTCGTAATTAGTGTACCAGGCAGTTCCTGGAGGCTGGAGGTCCTGTGTATGACTTGTTTCACATTTACACTCTGGAGCAGGATTGAGCTTGGCCTTGCTTTCAGATGCATACTGCATTCAATACAGATCCTGCATCTGGATTTAGCCACCCCTGCTGGGATGCAGAATGGCTTTTGTTAAGTCAAAGACTTGACTTCTCCACTGTAGGAGATGTTGTCGTTGTCTATACAAGAAAATCTTTACCAGAGAGAAGCTCTGATAGAGGTTTTCAAGTATTCTCAGTACTCATTCTGTGTTAATTCTGGTCCAGGATATTGAGATACTTACTCGGGCTTGAAGAGCATCTCTCTGATGAGGAAAGGCTGAGGGACTTGGGTATTTTTAGTCTAGAGAAGAGAAGACTGAGGGGGGATGTGCTCAACACCTAGAAATCCTTCAAGGGTGGGTGTCAGGAGGATGGGGTCAGCCTTTTTTCAGTGGTGCCCAGGGACAGGACAAGAGGGAATGGGCACAAACTGGAACATAAGAAGTTCCATCTCAACACAAGGAGAAACTTCTTCCCTCTGAGGGTGGCAGAGCCCTGGCAGAGGCTGCCCAGAGAGGTGGGGGAGTCTCCATCTCTGGAGACATTCAAACCCCACCTGGACACATTCCTGTGGGACCTGCTCTGGGTGGACCTGCTTTGGCAGGAGGTTGGACTAGATGACCCCCCTTTGTTGGTCCCGTCCAACCCCATAACATTCTCTGACTCTGTGTGAATCTGGCTTTGTCCAGTAACTCTGTCGAAAGTACTTCTGTTATTTATCTACCCCTTCAAGAGCTCACAGGTGTTCTCATCCTTCTAATTCAAACTGTGACTCTGGGTCAAAGCTCCCCCTTTCCGCAGGACACCTGACAAAAGTGGAGTTTGAACTGAGCCTTTCCATGTCTTGTGATTCCTCGTTTTGAGCCTGTGCGTGCTGGTCCATAACGCTCCTGGCAGCGTAGGTGACACGTCTCACTGCTTTCCAATAACAAGGTATCTTTGAGTGTGGGCATTTCACATCCATCTCCTACTTTGTTTCTCTTCAACCTTACAGTGTTCACTGTCTGCCTTTTAATTACATATTGAGAAAAACTTGAGTGTAGAGGGGGCTTATGTTACCCTCCATGCAGGGCATCAGCTTGCTTTCCTGCTTTCATTTAGCAGTACTTGTACCTGATTGAAGTGCTCATGGCTCACCCAAGGTGAATAAGCACATAGATTATATATCTCAAAAGAGTCAATTTACTTCTAATTCTTGCCTTTTTATGAAAAAGTGACCATGTGTCTCTGTATCTTGGTAGAGCTCAAACATTTCAATTTATTGCTAACTTCCTTGCTGATAAAAGGCAGCTTTGCACGTGTTTAAGAATTCACTGAGAGAGAATGCATATTCTTCTGATCATAGATGTTATCCAAAAGACTTTTCACAGAGATTGTACCATTATTTTATGCTTTCTGGCTTGCACTTGTATGCATGTCCTGAATTTAGTATTTGCAGGAGGCAATTCCAATTGCTCTCCACCTTGCCCTTTTCTTTAGCTCTCTGGCCCTTCTAGCAGTGATCCCTTTTAAAGTACGGGGAGAGCTAGACTGCAGGTCTGTCTTCTACCAGCACTCTTCCAGAAATCAGATCCCTTTCCTCTCCAGGAAGATTCTAAATGTGTCTGTAAGTGGAGGAAGCAACCAAAGATGTTGACTTTATGTTCTTTATTGAAAGCTTTACTAGAAACTGGCTGATTGTGTACTCAAGTAAATGGTACCATGAGGATATTGTCCTAAATGTAACCTTCAAATTGCTTGTGTGTTGTTTCCTTTAACATAATTCCTCAAAATAGCTTCATTCTCCTGTGGAAAATGGCAGGTTTTGCTTCTGCCTGCCTCACAGCAGGGAGAAAGAACAGAATAGGGAAGTTAGATCATGGCAGGAGTCTTATGTTATTTGCCTCAGACGCTTTTGGTTTTTTTTGCCTCAGGTGACTTAAATTCTTAAATTCAGAGCAAACTCTTCACTAGACTGCTTCTTACAAGTGGAAGCTACACCGCCTGATTATAAGCTTGAAGAATCTAGGGAAAATTTACATAAAATAATTTAGATTCACAGGAAGAACATTTTAACTCATAACATTTTGAACCAAGGGCCTATTAAAATGATCTACTAAATCTGGCTGCATAAATTTAGTGCATTGAGTCAATTTGAAGAGCTGAGTCTTTATTTACCCAATTTCTTACAAAAGTTCTATAGAAAGTAAAATACACAAATCGAATGTTAACATGAAAAGTGTATTTTTACTAACATACTGCCTTCCAAAGGTCATTAGTTATTCTAAAAGTTTGTGTGTCACCATAAAACACCTTTGCTGTCCTGTCTGTGATTTGCTACCATTTATCTAGTTGCAGTCATGTTGTCCACCCTGTGTTTATGTTGTGAGACTCACATGGTTATTGAGATGAACTGACATTCCAACACTGGTAATTCACTGCAGTTACCTTGGCACAAAAGTGGCTTTAAAGTTGTTCCTCAACAACTACTGATAAATAAAAATGTATGTACTTGACTGGATAAAGCCTTAAGCAGGAGCTCAGGCTGGAGACCTCACGAGATCCTTTCCAGCCTGGCTCATTCTCTGATACACGTGTGTATAAGTATGTCTGTGATGTTGATATATAATTTATATGGATACAACAAGTGATTTCAGGTATAGCTATAATAAACTTTCATTCTACTGGTTTTCTTTGCCCAGTCTGCCACTAAGAAACCTCGGAAGTCTCCAGCAGACAAGGGTCGTCCTGAATCTGCAGCTAGAGGAACAAGTCGTGGAAGAGCTAATGGCCACCCTCAACAGAACGGAGAAGGGGACCCTGTCACTTTGTTTGAGGTGGTTAAGCTGGGGAAGAGTGCTATGCAGGTAACGTAACTGATCTTGTTACACCTTCATAGTTGAGTATATCCTGGCTGTAGAAGTTTTGTCCATGTTGTGCTTTTGTAAACAATTGTATTTGTTCCTAACCTGTTTTGGTCCAATAGACTGTCTGTGTATGATAAAGTATGGGACAGAATGTGCTTTGCTTGAGGTGAGGACTGTCATATATACCTCTGAAAGACAAGAGACAGGCCAGGAAGTCATGTGTTTCAAATTCTCCATTACTTTGTTCATTGCTTCCAAATTGAAAATACATGTTGTTAGTAAGGAGTCCATTATAGAGTACCCTGTAGTAAGTTTTATATGAGAAAAAAAGTATATGATATTACTGCTGGATCCAAAACTTTCTTGTTTGCTTGTTTTTTTCAAAAATACCTGCTGACATAAGCACTTCTGAGTGCTTTGCACTGCAGCTTGTGTTCTTCTTGCTGTCCCCACCAGAGCAGTAGATGAAGGCTGAGCTAGTTGCCTAGACTGTCTCTGTGCCTGAGGGACAAAGATGGACACATTCTGAAGGCAAATTTTCGTTGTAAAAGAAATACCTAAGATAGTTGTAGTGAATCACCTCTGGAAGTGTTTGTTATCCTTTGGTGTTTTGATGAATTTCAGAGATCTTACAGGATGTATTGGGCCAGATGACTCTCACCTCAAGAACCTCTATAGATGATTGGTTTTGATGGTACTGATATGCTTTTAGTAAGCTACTGTGCTTCAGCTATAGTTTTTGGTACTCAAAAGAGAAATGATGGGCCCAAAAACACTGTTCATCCCATGCAGAGCAAAGCCAACAGTCATTCCTGCTGAAGGAGTGATGGTTGGACTTGGTGGTTGGGCTCAATGGTCTCAAAGGTCTCGTCCAACCTAGACAAGTCTTTGATTCTACAATTCTAAGGAAAGTTTAAGGAAACCTCCTTTACTTTGCATTTCAGCAAACCAGGACTTATGCAGTATCAATTAGTTCGTTTTGACTTTGTGGTGCTAACTAACATGAGAAAACTGCAAATTAGGAAAATTAGTGGCCAAGTCCCGTTTTCAGTGTTACTTTTAGTGTAAAAAGCTAAGTCTAATTAATTCCCAGAGGAATCTAGTCTTACAGATGAATGAAAGCTATTGAAAATTTTCTCTCTATCTCAAGTCTGTGGAAGGTCCAAGATGTAATTTTAAAGAAATAATAAATAATTATAATTATAATTATAATAAATAAGAACAAAATGACAGTTTTTATTCTTCATGGGTGCTTTATTTACAGTTATTCAGGATTGACCCTTCTTATCCAGTAGGTGAAGACAGAACAAATTTACTCTTAAAGCTACAGATTCCTTGTGCTGCTTCTTCCAATGTGTTTTAAGTCAGGGCTTCCAACTTTGCTTGGTTTTCAACACTTTTTCAAATTTCGTTTTTGGCAGCATTTGAGGAAACATCTGGAGTCTGTTTTCTGGTTTTACTGTGGTACAGATCGTACAGGATGCTTTGTGGGACTATGTTTGTCTTAAGAGTTATTGATATTTGCAGGAGCCAAATGAAAAGGAACGGGTGATGGCTTTGATATTTGATGACTGCGTGTGTGTGTGTGTGTGTGTCTGTGTGTACTTTTCATCTCTGTCAAAGGAGATGCCATGAGAAGTCTTCTGCAAATCAAATTCTAAAAAGAAATAATCTGTGTGTTGGTTTTACAGAATCTCTGGAATTCAAATACAAAGTGATTTGTGAAATTTGGTATTTGTATATACATAAACAGATGGATATATCTCTGTATATTTATGTGTACGTATACATGGGCACACACATCCTTAAAATGTGCCAGCCTAGGTATATGAGACAGAAGCAGGCAGCCTGTTTGAAGCAGTGGAGAAATGATAAAAAAATAGTAGAGAAATACACAAGTTTATTTGAAGGCCTGGCACGCAAACAGGCACAAATTACTTGAGCTGTATTTAGGAGCAGTAATCTTAATTGCAAGAGTATGTGTCACTTGTGCACCTTTGAACATTTTATTGTTGGTTAAAATATTTCAGAAGAAAAAAAAAAAAAGAAACCCCATAGAGGGAAAGAGGATGCAATCAAAATGGGGTTTAGCATTTTTTAAACTTGTGCTTCTGGACAATAATCCCATGAGAAGCCAAGGTTCTATAAACCAAACCTGCATTAGCATCTTTATACATTTCTTTTTACTCAATAGCTTAGGGATTTTGATGTAATAATTCAGACTGCTTGGCAATATTTTTTTTTTCTAGTTTCAGTGCAGGTTTTTTTCAACCAATTCTAGCGCTTTTGTTGACATTGCCAATTTTCAGACAAGTGCTGTGTATTGGTATTTGTCAGAACCTATTTTTTCCTCAATATTTAGTTCTTTCCCTGTAATATGAACCTACACTTTTCTGTGGCGCTCTTAAGTTTCCTTCCAGCAATGAAACCCCAGAAAAATTCAATTAATGCACTCTGAGATTTCGTGGGAATTTTACTGCGTGTGCTTTCATTTCTGATCTATCTGCTCCCGCTGTTTGCTCTCAGGATTTATTTTAGTTAGATCTTTTCTGGCTTTGTGTTGCCAACTCATGGAAGTCCGTAGCTGAATTCAATTCTCACTTCTTTTAAGTTTGTCCTCTATTTTGGTTCTCATAGCAGGGTTCGTTTACTACTTCTCTTCAGGCTTATTGCTGTTTGCTTCTTCCAGGGAAGCAAAGTGAGGTTGGTATTTCAAGTATATGCAACTTCAGAGCAGCTCTTTGCATATAAATCTTTGCCTTTATTATGAAATGCTGATCGTGTCAGCGTTAAGACTCATTTAAACTCCTGTAGACTAAGAGTTCGGTATCGGCTGTTGTCGCTGGTTTGTTGTTTCTTATTAATTTGCTTTGGAACCTTTCGTACAGTTTGTTGCTTCAGAAGTTTTTCTTTTCGCAGAAGTGGGATGTGACCCACTGTGTGTGTTTTCCGTGGGTACATTTGGTTAGTCCATTAAGACTGTTCATAGAGCTTTTTTTAGGCTCTGTGGGCTTTTTCTTCGACAAACGCGACACTCTTCTGCTTTTTGTCATTTGTCTCTCTTATTTATTTTCTTTCCCTTGAATGCTTCTATGGATATGGGTGCACCCGCTATATTTCCCCACCATGAAGCGCCGTCGGCAGAACTGATTATTAGGTTATTTCTCGTGTGCTGAACTGGCTGAGCTTACACTGAGAGGGGTGAAATGTATGGGTGAACCTCCATCCTCCAGGCTGGAGGATGGCAGCTCTTTTCCTATCCAGGGAAAGCTTTCTAGTATGTTGAAATGGAGTTTTTCATAGTGCCACCAGCTCTTCTTCGTCTCTCCAGAAATCAGGAGGGTATGATGGTTCCTCACTGTTCTTGCTGCACACGTGGATTTGAGTCCTTTGAGGTTCCTTTCCTGTTGGAGTAAATCTGCACCTGTAGCACCATGTACCCTCTCAGGAGAAGAAGTTTTATTTGTTTCTTAACTTTCAGCTCCTCAGGTTTTTGTTTTCTGTGCACCTACCGGGCTCGCGTTGGCAAGTGGTGATTCTTCACAGCATTACACTGACTGGAAAGTTTGTGTATCAGAGCAGGGACATCGTGAGACCTTTTCTCCTCTTTGGTTGCCAACCTAAAAGGACTAAAAATCTTTCATTAATACTGATTTTAAATATTTCTGAAAGGTCAGTAATATTTTCAGTATTACACTGATTTTCAGTGTTTATCCACCTGTCTTTTGCAGACAGGTTCAAGATTAGTACGTGCAAAATATAAAGGGTATGTGTCCCTTGGAATTACAAGTTTGATGTGCTGGAAGTAATATGAAAGTGGTAAAGTGAACACTCAGACCACTTTCAGCAGTGTTTTTGGGTCAGTTTCTATTGTTCTTTAGGCACTAGCATCTTACTGGTGTGGTCGCCAGTTCCTTTTATCGTAATGTATCAGGTTTGGGTGACTTTTAGTCATCAATATCTCTAATGGATATTATTTTCTGATGGAAATTCCTACAATTTCCAGTATCTTTTTCTGTCGCTTAGAGATTTGATGGTTCATACAGGAAAGGCAAGATAGTCAGTTCTTCCAAAGAGCTGAAATGTCTTTATGCCTCTTGTTTGTATGGCATATTCTATATAATTTCAGTAATTTTTGTGTTTTCATAGCATTTAGGGCAGTAGTAGACCATTATGGTCTGTATGCTACCTCTCTGCGTAGCTCAGACTATGGAATTGAAACCCATTCCTGTATTAAGCCAACAGCCTCTTTTACAGCCCTCATTTTTCTGTAGGAATATTAATTTCCATTAATTAGAAGTCTGGGTGGGCCAACCATAGCAGCTGGAGAGGCAGAGTCACAGTTTTGAACATCATTGTCCCCCATCGGGTCTGGCTGCTCCCGTATCCCACTAGTCACCAGTACCTTGGCCACTGGGGTGGGGAGCTGGGCTGGTGGAGGTGGAGCAAGAGGTGGCACTGGCCTTGGAGAAGGCAGCTGGTGCTGTCCCCACCAGAGAGTGAGGCTGGTCCTTGGGGTGCCTTCTACCAAGGAAGAGCATCAATAGTAGAGCAAGTCCCAGTGACTGCACAGCTCTTATCACCTGGTCCCATTCTGCCTGGGTTAAGTTTTGCTTTGCTTACTTACCTCCCTGGAATTTTATCTGTTGTTTTAATCACGTAATCATTATGCAATATAGATAATCCCGGTGTTCCTTAGTCCTTCTAAGGGTTCTGGTTAGAAAGATTTATGATGTGCCTACTTTAATCTTGCATAAACTGTGGCTGCTGTTGAACAGATTGGTCCCACCTTCTCCCACACCTACAGCTGATGTTTTTCACGCCTTTCTGATGTGTTTTGTAGTCACACCAAGAATAAGATTTAATTAGAACCTGACACTTTGGTGGATTATTTTTTTCATCTGGATCAGGTCCCTGATTCAGCTCATCTCTGGCAGCAACTCAGACTTAATCTTGGTTAGAATGACTGTGCAACCATCACCTTACCTACCTTATTTAGGAGGAATTGTTTTATGTATTTGGTTTTACATGTCTACTTGAGCTTAAAAACATCCGAGCAGCTCTACCAAAAGGCTGTCTTCCCTCAGCTTGTGTCTCCTCCCTCCTAGAGAAGGGAGTCCTCTTTGGTGGGCGCTGTCTCTGCATCAACCTCAGCTCTTTCTGGGAGTGAAGGTCTTTGAAGGTTAACAACATGCAGACATGTGATATTCAGAAATACCCACATTTTTTTGTGTTAAAGGCATGTTTTAGTTTAATTGTCCCTTGCTGTATTTTTACAGTGCTGTAGTCTCCAGCTTGAAGGATGGACAGTGACTTTGGCTCAGGAACTCCTTAGGAGTTCAAATATTCATTCTCTAAAATTTACAGGGTAAAATAACCACAGCACTTATTGTCACTTGAACTAGTATTTAGTTTTCATATTGCTAGATTGATTTCTTCTGCAGCCTAATCTTGTTTTTCTTTTTGATGTATGCTACTGAATGAAAAGAAAAACGAAAATTAAAGCTCGGTGCGCTTTTTCATGCGTGTCATACTAGGAACAATTTTGCCACCAGATGAAGCATTAATTAGCAAGAAGGCTATCCCTTCATACCAAATGAATTTTTCTGTAGTCATCACACAGGATTTCTTCCTTTGCCTTGTGATGTAATAAGATGTAGGATGATTTTTCTGTTAATGTCAATGCACGTGCCAGCGGTGCAGCACGAGAAGGTCTTTATGCCTGGAAATACCCATTAGGCTTAAAGCTGGGCAAGCCTTTTGCTCTCCAGAATGTCGTTATTGAAGTATCTGGGGTAATCTGTGGACACTTCACGAATTGTGCTAGCAAAGGAGCTTCAGTTGTGTTTTTTAATAAGTTGATGGATCTTTCCTGTTGGGATAACTGATATTGTTTCTGCACCGCTCTAAGGAGATGGCTTTTTTATGGGGAGTTTTGATGCTTTGGAGCATCTCGGAACCGTTTGTGCCCGTGATGACCCCAGGTTAGACACAGCCCCTAGGAAATTGTGCAACGTGTCACTTGTGAGAGTTCAGCACCTACAAAAATTCTTCTGGATAGGGGGCTGTTGAATGGTTCACCATCGTTCCCGAGGGCTCAGGCGAGGATCTGCTGTGACAAGAGTGCTCCTCCTCAGTAGTTTCTGTGTTTTAATCCATTTGAAGGAAGATTTTTTTCCAGAACCCTTTTTGCACATAAGTGTAATATCAGTTAAATTATGCTGTTCTAATACTCTCATAAATACGGAGAACTAAATATTGTTATCTCTCAGTAGGTTTTTTTTCTCCTAAATGGTTCCATATAATGTGTTATAATGATTTCCCCACATAGTGATACTTAATATATATTATACTGCATAGAAATATGTATTTATATGAAATGCTAGACACAGATATCTCTGTCTGGAGAGTACAAAAGCCTTAGTTTTATTGGGAATAAATACTTCTAGGATTGTATTCCATCTCTGTGCTTCAGGGAAAAAGAAGTTATATGGGTAGAGACTGCATAAAGCAGACTTTCCCAATTTTGCCTATGATGAAAAAACAAGTAATAAGTACTGTTACATTAAAGTAAGATTTTTCAAAAAGAAGAATTTTGGCTTTTCAGAAAGCACTTGCTAGGTGTTAGCGAAATGTGAACTCTCTCATAACTTCAAATGACCATCTGTAGAGGAAAAAGGATAAATTACAGGTTCTTAATCTACACTTTTTTGTATTAATCTTACATGAAGTTTTTCAGTGGATGTACCTTAGACTTAGTGCCTGCAGTCTGGAACGCAACTAAGCAGTCATCTTGAAGCCTAATGCACAACCTGAAATTGCACATACTTTTCACACGTTAGGAACTACCTTCTCCCCAGTAACTGTCTGTGTAATTGCTTAAGTCTCCACAAAATTTGACCTTAAAAGATTTACATTCTCTTTGAAAAAAAACCCAAACCTGAGCAGTTTCACTTAAAAAGCCTTCTGCTCAGAGCATTCTAAGTCTTTCACTACTTCCCTTTCTTTCCTTGTGTTCTTATTTTCAGTGTACTCTACGTTCTTCTCACTGACCACTAAAGCATCTTTTCTAGCTTTTATCTTCTCTTTCCCTGATCTTTATACAGATAATTGAAATCTTTAATTTCGCTGTGTGTTCCCTATTTTTGTGTAGATAAACTTCAGATTTCACTTGAGTAACTTCGGAATTTTGGCAGATGTTGGGATAAGCTTTGATTTTAGTTTCTCCCCCCCACACCTTTAACATAAACATGCTACACACCCGTTCTAGAGGAGTTTTTTCTTCTGTCACATTCAGTGCAAATGAAGCGAGTCCACCATCAGTTTTGTGAAACAGCAAATTATTTAAATGTTCTTTGTACTTGATTTGGGTTTACAGTTGACTCGGATCTTGCACTTCAACACGCCCTTTGTATCTGGTGTCATTTGTTTTCACTTGGTGTTAGTAGCACTGCTGCCAGGTTGTTACTTAATTTAAATTGTGAAATAGCTTTTTCCAAAATCAACTTTCATTAATATTTAGTGGCACTCTGCTAGTTTACATAAGCTGGCAAGGTATCATCTGCAGTTGGTCCCTCTGGTTCCTCCAGCACTTCGTGTTCCTAAATGTAGTCGTGTTCTTTCACTGAGGGCATATGAAATGGATTCAGAGCTGTAAAGCCTCCAGGAGGTAATGAGATAACTAGCTTCGTTATTTCATTCATTGCATCAGACTTTGGCTTTTGCTGGCAATCTGAGCTGCTGTTTCTCTTCAATACCGGAAAATGTTCCTCTTTATCTTTTAGCAGACTTGAAGATGTGAAGGTCAATATATCTGCAAGTCTCCCTGATTGATTCTAAGTTGTTTGCTCAGACTGTTGATCTATTCTGCTACTTGCTTGACTCTTTAAGCTTCTTATTTCTGTAGGGTTGTCTATTTGGCGTATTCTTCCAATTATGCTGCGTGGTAGTTCTTAAAACAGAACCACGGGAGAGGTAATTTTTGTGAGATTCTCTTAGAAGCTGTTTTGAGCTTTTGAAAGTCTCTGTGCTGACCATGTAGATGCACTGTAACATCATCTGCCATTTGCAGAAGACCTTGATTTTTTGCTCAGTTCTCATAAGAATAGAAGCAGTTTTGGATATATATATATTTTTAAATGCTTGAGAGTCTTCTTTTTGTAACATGTGCTTGTATGGACTTGTTATGCCAACTGACCCTGAGATGTGGTGCATCTACATGTATAGAGATATATGTATATGTATAGCTGTTTTCTGACAGCAGGGAGTGCAAGGGGGCTCATGTGGGTGTTACTGGAGTCATCTTGAAGTTTTGGCTATGTAACTGAGCTAGGTAATTTTTTACTTTGCTTAAAATTTAGTTCCAGTACTCCTTGCCTCACTCCAGTCTGACGATGAGAAGCCAAAGAGTTTTTTTGGCAATTTCTCATTCGTTGTGCTTCATAACCTTGTTGCCAGGGGAGCCTTTTCTTTGTGTGCGTGCATTGAATTTGGGGAATCCCAAAGGTGTGGATTTCCCACACCTGGGCAGAGAATACTGGAGCATATGTATTGCAGACCTTGGGCTTCCCAGGAATGCTGAATTTATCACTTGTTTTACGTGCATTTCCATATGGTATATCCATGCTCTCTGCTGCGTCAGAAGGTAAAAACATCTGGAAGCAGATGGGTACCACCAGAACAGCTCACGGGATCTATTCCTGCCATCTTTCATAGGTGTTTTGCAGAAATAGACAACAAGACTCTCATGTGGATGAATTCATCTGGTGGATGGAGCCCACTTGTAGCTGCCTCCTTTCCAGAGAGCTCTTTGGGTCCTTGCCTCCGGCTCTCACTACCCTCACTGAGCTATCAGTTCTGTCTCTGGGACAGATGACAGGGAAGAGGACAGGGCAGGATGTCTCTGGGCAAGGTGGTGACCAAATGTGGGTTGTTGCTGTGAAAAATATTGATGTAGTTTGCTCTTTGCTTATGTCTGAAAAGTTCTTGCAAGCAGGGTGACTGGAAGGAGGATGCTAACAAGACAAAATCCTGCTGGAGGGTTTACTGTGACCTGCGGACTGTTGGTTAGAAATCCTTCTTTTTAATAGGAGTCTTTCTCTCTATGTACATTTATGCAAAATAGCTCCTTTTCTGGCAAGGGTTGCTTGCTGCACCATTTGCTGCACTCTTGCCTCTTTGATTTTTTTTTCACTCATATTCGACCTTTTTCCTGGTGTTTGGATTACTCCTGTTTTTTCTTGGTTCAGTTGATATTTGTCTCTATTTTAGGTCTGATGTGTGTCTTTTCTATTTTTTTTATCCTAGTGTTTTCAGGTTTTATAGCTTTTTTTTTTTGTTACATCAAAAGTCAACAGTTTGATTAAGTTCCAACTGTTGTAGCATATGTAGTCTGGCTTCATTATCTCTTGTTGCCTTAAACTGTAATCTCTTAAAAAAAAAGTACCAACGAGTGTGTGCCAAATGTGCATGAGGGGTTGGAGATCTGTGGGTGCTGTTTTGATACAGCGAAAATACCCCTCTCATGTATAGGGATTAGTGAATCCGTTTTGGGTGACCGTGCTGATGCCGACGGGTCAGTTGGGTGTTTGTGACTTGTCACCCTGAGCTCCCCAGACAGTCAGTGGAGATCTGCTTAGTGCAATCACCAGTGTTTTTAAGCAGAAGTTGTCTCGTCTGACCGTGCATACCTGCTTCAGACAGACAAATTGTGCTGACAACTCCGCTGAATATTGGGCTGCATCAAAAGAAGCATGGCTAGCAGGTCGTACCCCTCCACTCTGCTCTGCCAGACCTCACCCTGGAGTACTGTGTCCAGTTTTGGAATCCTCCGCACAGGAAGGACGTGGGCCTGTGGGAACAGGTACGGAGGAGGGCCATGGAGCCCTCTGCTGTGAGGACAAACTGAGAGAGTTGGGGTTGTTCAACCCAGAGAAGAAAAGGTTCCAGGGAGACCTTAGAGCAGCCTTCCAGGATCTAAAGGGAGCTCCAGGAGAGATGGGGAGGCACTCTTGGTCAGGGAGTGGAGTGACAGGACAAGGGGGAAGGGTTTTAATTGGAAGAGGGGAGATTTAGATGAGATATTGGGAAGAACTTCTTTGCTGTGAGGGTGGTGAGGCACTGGACCAGGTTGCCCAGAGAAGCTGTGGCTGCCCCATCCCTGGAGGGGCTCAAGGCCAGGCTGGATGGGGCTTGGAGCACCCTGGTGTGGTGGGAAGTGTTCCTGCCCATGGCAGGGGGGTTGGAACTGGGTGATCTTCATGGTCTCTTCCAACTTGAACCATTCTATGATTCTCTATATGTGCATGTGTGTGTGCCCATATGTACACCCTGTGCTGAGTGTGAAGGGAGTGATGAGCTCGTGTGAATACATGGGTTGAGCGTGGGAAGTTGAGTAAGATGAATCCTACACAAACGTACAACATTTTAGGTAAAGCTTTGTCAGTCCTCTGCCAGTTCCAGATGACGCAGGAGGCTGTCTCTACCTGCTGTCCCTGCTCAGAACCTTCACTGATTTTTGTTCCTTTCTTTATCTAAAGAAGACGACTGTGTGTTGCCTCCAGTCTGGTCTGTGAGTCTTGAGATCAGCTGCTGGGCTTTATTTTTCTGTGACGTGCAAGGGCATAGCATGTCCCTCACAGTTCTTTTTGTACGAAGAGAGAAAAAACATCAGAAGGGAGAATGACCTGTGCTGATGCTATGGTTTTGAGGTAGTGCTGCAAAAATCAATTAAATAATTGTTTAAAAGAGGCAGAAACAGCATTGAAAGGTATTCCTTCAAGTCTTTCTCTTCCACTTCCCCCCCCACCCCGGCTTTCTGTTTTTTTTAATCTTATTTTTAGTCCAGATGGGTTCACTGGCAGTATTTATAGCCCAGTCCAGAAAGAATTGCAGTGATAGAGCTGCAGGGGCAGAGTGTTGTAGCAAGAAACAGGAGTAAGACAGTGTGGAAAGGAATCTCTCAGGCCAGCTTTGCTTCCACAGGGAATGTTTGATGTGAAACTGGGTTGTGGACAGTGCGCAGATATGGGCACACTAGCTATCAACACTCTGGAGAAGAGTCTGAGGTTTCCCAGGCTCAAAGGAAAATACAGTAGACTTAAGAAACTGTGAAGAGATGTGTGACAGGAGCGAGCAGAGATAAAGATTTGGAAGTGTCTCTGTGCCAGCCACATGGCACAGAGTGGGATTCTTCTGCCTGAGAAGAGGTGACCAGGCTGAAGCATGGAAATTACAAACAGATGTTTATTTTCTCTTCCATAAGAAGAGAATATTCTTTTTTATGGAAGAGAATTCTTCCATAAGAACTAGGTGGCATCCAACAGATCAGCAATTAGCAAATTTAAAACAAAACAATTGTTCTTCTTTTTTTGGCAGTGAATAATTAACCCTTGAGACATGGTTGTTGCAAGCTGATGTAGGTATTGCTGCAAGATGATGTCGGTATGAAACTTTCTGGTTGAGACAGACACATGGATGAGAGAAAAAATACGCAAGTGTCTCGAGGGTCTGGGAGAGTAGCTCAGAAGGATCAGTATCTTCCTCTGCTTTTCCCTGTGTGATGAAGCCCTGTGGGGCAGGGGAACCTCTGGGCTGACCCAGCACAGCTGCTGTTTTCTTCAGTGACAAAAAATAGCTGCTGGCACTTGCCTCTTGTTCTGCTCTCTGTGCTGATAGAGCTGTTCAAACAAATGTTTCCAGTTGGTAGCGCACCAGCAGTCTGGTCATTAAGCTTTGTCAATATTTGGTTTAGGAAATAATTTTTACGTTTGGCTATATTTGGGTTTATGTGCCCTGGAGAATTCTGCTGATGGATGGAAATGATTGATACTTACAGGAACAGGTCTGAATTCAGAATGAAGTAACACTGAAGCATTCGAAATAACTGCTTTTGTGCTGCTGCTTTAGGTTTCCTCAGCTTGTGTGAAGATTATTCTGAGGCCAAGACTTGCTTTTGGATTTCTTCTAAGTAGCAGATGGACCTCTTTGTGAGATTGCTTCTTCTATTGTGCACGCATGTGTGTGTGTGTGTTGATAGATATAACCTCTAAAACTTAGTTTCCTGGCAAATTGCATGTTTAGAGGTTCTTACTGGTTGTTGAGTAATGTGATAATCTCACCCGACCTTGGGTTGGGAATATGCCCTTGTGGCCAAGAAGACCAGTGGCATCCTGGGGGGCATCAAGAAGAGTGTGACCAGCAGGTGGAGGAAGGTCATCCTGCCCTTCTGCTCTGCCCTGGGGAGGCCCCATCTGGAGCACTGGGACCAGTTCTGGGCTCCCCAGTTCCGGAAGGACAGGGAACTGCTGGAGAGGGTACAGCAGAGGACCACCAAGATGATGAAGGCACTGGAGCATCTCTCTTACGAGGAAAGACTGAGGGACTTGGGTCCTTTTAGTCTGAAGACGGCTGAGGGGGGATCTGATCTAAACCTTTAAATACTTCAAGGGTGGGTGTCAGGAGGATGGGGCCAGTCTTTTTCCAGTGGTGCCCAGTGGCAGCACAAGAGGAAATGGGCACAAACTGGAACATGAGAAGTTCCATTTAAACATGAGGAGGAACTTCTTGACTTTGAGGGTGGCAGAGCCCTGGAAGAGGCTGCTCAGAGAGGTGAACGTCTAGTCCAGCCCCTCTATTTTTATATCTAACTGTTTAGAAAGAGGCAGAATTTTTCTAAAGAGATCTAGTTGTTTGGATTTTGTCTTTCCTGTTCAGGGTCGGAGGCTGGTTGTGTGGGGATGGTAGTGGCATGTGTGTGTTTAGGATTTTTTTTCAGTTAGTTTTCCACAAATTCATTGTAAACCTGAACTCTCCGATATAAAATAATCCATTTGCGTGGTTGGCTCTTAGAACATAATCAAGCATCTCTGAATGCTGCAAAATTTATGGAATAGTAAAGATTTTTTTTTTTCCCCTCATCAAATCAGTAAAATAGAGTATTTGGTTGTGTTAACTACACACAATTCCTCGCTTTGTCCTCGCTGCTTCATTTTACCTACATCTAGTCGTTTAGATGTGTGTTGGGAGATATGATGTAGGGGAGAACTTTGTAGAGGAGGGTAGATGGTTGGACTCCACGATCCCAAAGGTCTCTTCCAACCTAGATGATTCTATGATTCTATGATCCGGAGTTTTAAGAATTGTGTGGGGGTTCAGTAGCGAGAACCACAGGGTGCAGTCTCTGCTTGGGGAGCANTGATAGATATAACCTCTAAAACTTAGTTTCCTGGCAAATTGCATGTTTAGAGGTTCTTACTGGTTGTTGAGTAATGTGATAATCTCACCCGACCTTGGGTTGGGAATATGCCCTTGTGGCCAAGAAGACCAGTGGCATCCTGGGGGGCATCAAGAAGAGTGTGACCAGCAGGTGGAGGAAGGTCATCCTGCCCTTCTGCTCTGCCCTGGGGAGGCCCCATCTGGAGCACTGGGACCAGTTCTGGGCTCCCCAGTTCCGGAAGGACAGGGAACTGCTGGAGANTCAGTAAAATAGAGTATTTGGTTGTGTTAACTACACACAATTCCTCGCTTTGTCCTCGCTGCTTCATTTTACCTACATCTAGTCGTTTAGATGTGTGTTGGGAGATATGATGTAGGGGAGAACTTTGTAGAGGAGGGTAGATGGTTGGACTCCACGATCCCAAAGGTCTCTTCCAACCTAGATGATTCTATGATTCTATGATCCGGAGTTTTAAGAATTGTGTGGGGGTTCAGTAGCGAGAACCACAGGGTGCAGTCTCTGCTTGGGGAGCAGCTGAGGGCTCTGCCCGTGTAGGTCTCCCCATTCCTCTCGGCTGATGTGTAGCTGCCAGTAACTCTTTGCAGTGCTGTGATTGTCGACTGGCAAAATTCCTGTGGTGCCCTTTCTCATCAAGCGACTGAGGTGCATTTTGTGCGCCCATAGGTTAATATATAACAAGTGACAAACCTTTAATTGCCACCTGTGTGCTTTCTGTTCTCCTCCCTGCTGTTACTCGTGATAACGACTGTGCTACGCCTGCGTAGCCATGATTATAAAAATATCTCCTGGCTACTTAGAGCTCTGAGTGCGGTGTGAAACTGTGGCTCAGCTTCATAGACTGTGATTATTGACTCCTAAAGACTGTACGCCCAAAATTCTGTCTATTATTTTTATTTATGGAATATTCCTCATGCCATACTGCCTTCCTGAACTTTGTATATATGACTGATACACTGCTTTGGCCTTGATATATACCAAAGTGTGCACTGTGTAGTCTAAATTAAGTTTTTATCCCAAAGTATTTATATTCGTTTAGTTTTTTGGGAACATTCTGTTGGTCATTCTGAATGGAATCATAGTATTTGTTTTATTCACTACAGTTTTGAAGCTGGATAAATACTGTAAGTAGAGTTTTGAGGAATTACAGTAATTTCAGTTTGAACCTGTATAATTATGCAATTATAATACCAGAAAACAATGCATCTAGTTCTGTTCTCTAACAATATTTGTTCTGTCTCCACCCTGAGAGAAGGTGTATAGATTTCTGAATTTGTACACATGTATAATATGCAAAATAAATGTTCAGTTATAAAATTATATTCTGAAAAGAATAAGTCATTTGCCTTTAAAACCCTTTTTAAGAGTCTCTGATAAGTATTCTTTTTTTCTTGACAGTCTGTGGTGGACGACTGGATTGAATCATATAAACAAGACAGGGACATAGCACTTCTGGATTTAATCAACTTCTTTATCCAGTGTTCAGGATGTCGAGGTACAGAATGTTGGAAACAAGTTGTATGGAATAAATCTGACAGTCATACGAACGTGTGTATTAGTGCAAATGCTGGTAGAGCTGTACGTGGATTGGTACTCCTCGTATGCATGGTTTATTTAGAAATATTGTCTGCATTCAAGCATAATTTCATTTAAAGCTTGTTTGTCAAGGGCCTACCCTTTCTTTTTCTCACTTTCCCGTCGTCATCCTAACGTGTACAAATCCTCACAAAGACACTCCACTCGTCAGCAAAAGGAGGCAAAAGATCTGTTAATCAAGGTAGGCCTATCTTTACTTCCCCTTTCTATTTCTTCCTCATTTTTTTTTTATTACAAGAATTAGTAAGTCTAGCTATACCTTAACTTTGCTATTTTTTCTTTCTTTTTAGGAAAATTAGGTTTTTTTGAACTGAAGAGGAAGGAGTCAGGCTTCAGTTGACTTCGATTAGGAAGAAAGCTTTCTTCTGGATGAAGCACCAATCTTAGTTCCTCCTTTGTAATACTTTATCGAGTTAGCAGCAAGTGGCCTGCCCTTTAGACCCTATCTAAGCAGTCCCTGCTACCAGACAGGTGGCAGTCAGTCTTTCCAGTGCTCTGTCACCACATTATACCTTCTAATGAATTTTTAATGCATTGTCTTTTTTCGGTTAACTCAGCCTTGGAAAGGCAGATAGACACAGAGCTCTACTCTCTGTATCACCCAGAACCAAACTTATTTACTGCTTTGAGTAGAATTGAAAATAACCTGCAATTCAGAAATTACTTTTCTCCATTTTGTAACTGATATGGGAATGTATCTTTAGACATCGAATGATCTGTGTAGAAGTCCCATTTCTTCCTTCTTAGCTTTAAGATAAAGTCCCAGGCACAGTTAAAAGCATCAGAGAGAAGAAATATGAGCCATCAGGAGCTTCAGCAACCGTTTTTCCATAGCTTAAGGAAATACAGTTATTTTGTGGTTGATATTCCAGGCTGAAGCTCTGGAAGCGTTCTGTGGAAGGTCTGTAGCTTAGGGTTTAGATTTCCCAGCCTGTATCAATGTCTGTGCTGTTCACACAGATTCCCTGAAATATTTTTCAGAGTTGTTTGGCAACTTATGTGAAAGTAGTTTTATTCAGTTTGCCTTTTTTTGGTAACACTTTTCCTAAAGGTGTATATGAAGAAAAAAACCCAAACCCACAAACTTCTGTCTAAGAATTTGGGCAGCATTGAACCAAAGGGATTCTTGGCCATATGTTTTTATTCTTCTAGAGGCAAGTTTTTGGTGGAAGCATGTCATAAATACGTCTTCACTCCCCTGCTGTTCTGTAATTTCCCCTTCCTTTCTTTCACAGAATCATAGAATGGTCAGAGTTGGAAGGGACCTTCAAGATCATCCAGTTCCAACCCCCCTGCCCTGGGCAGGGACACCTCCCACCACACCAGGTTGCTCCAAGCCCCATCCAGCCTGGCCTTAAACCCCTCCAGGGATGGGGCAGCCACAGCTTCTCCTTGTTAGAGAAAGCAGCCTTCTTAGAAGATTCATGGTTTTTAAACCTCTTGTTGCTGACTGATGCAGGCTGGATGCCCACTTTCAGCCTTTTTTTTTTCTTTTCCCCATTTAGATAGTGACTTTCTGTCCATTTTCAGTACTGTGTTGTACCCTCAGGGGTAGCTCTCTGCTGAGCTTGCTTTAGTGGCCCTCTGGTCCCCAACAGCAATGATAGGAGAAAAGGAAGCAGAAATGCCTTATCCCCTGAGCCTAGATGCTGTTTGGGGGATTTATTTCTCAGTGGGAATTTTTGGGGTGGGTGCAGTAACAGCTGTAAACAGGATCCTGGCAAACAATTCCGTTCTTTCCAATTTCCAGTAACATGCCTGCTTTCTAGAACAATGAAAAACTTGATCAGAAGAGAGTGGATTTTACTGATAGTCCACTTAAGGTAAAAGTCATACTAAGCTGTCCTTAATGGCAATGAGGTAGGGAAATCTGGGGATTTTCTGTGAGGACAACCAAGTTTCTGTTTCATGGGAAGATACATATTTTTTCCAGTGGTGCCCAGTGACAGGACAAGAGGGAACAGGCACAAACTGGAACATAGGAAGTTCCATCTCAACATGAGGAGGAATTTCCCTTTGAGGATGACAGAGCCCTGGCAGAGGCTGCCCAGAGAGGTGGGGGAGTCTCCTCTGTCTCTGGAGACATTCAAACCCACCTGGACGCGTTGCTGTGGGACCTGCTCCAGGTGCTCCTGCTTTGGCAGGGAGTTGGACTAGATGATCTTCAGAGGTCCGAGGAGACGCCATGTCGCTCTGTGATTATACACTCTATTGTGACATTTTTATTTCCCTTTAAAGATTTTGTTAACATTCTTGTTTGTTTCTGTTTCTGATAATAACAGCTCCTCCTGAATCCCAATGTCTGCTTTGTCTTTGTTAATATTCCTGAACTGGCTTCTTTACAGTTTGCTCCACTAACATTGTCTTGGATCCTCTGGTCTTCTTTCCCAATTTTGGATGTAAATGCTTATTGACGATATATCTGACGTTGTGATCACTTCCTGGAAGGGAGGAGGACAACCAGCTTGGGAGGAGATTCCTCAGGAAACTTTGAAATTGATGCTAGGTTTATAAATCTACATTTTTGTAATAGCACTTAGAGTGACTTGATATTTCCATGTATGCAAAATGTGCTGAGATTGACATTTCTCTCAAAAGTTTTAAGCAGGTGAAGAGTGCGTACCTGTTTTCTGACTTCAATTAGAAATAATTTAGGCCCCAAACCATTTTATTTAGCAACAGTATCGATGCTGACAAAAATATCTTTTTCTATTTAGAGAAACATTGATTTTTATATTTTTATCCCATTCTCTTGGGCAGTGCACATGCTTGAATGAATCTTTTAGCATCCTCCTGCTTTGCTTCGAGATGTTTCTGAAATGAGAAGCCGTCTCTTGTAAATATGAATTAGCAGGCATGCTATGTAAATTATTAATCCTAAAAAAATGTAAAATTAATGTATTTTGCAGGTGAACTTAAAAGATGTGTGCAACAGCAAATTGAATAAATACAAACCATATATTCAAGCCCATCTGTCCTTTATTAACTCTTTTCAGTATCTATTTAATCAGTTGCTTTCCATAGAGTGTGTTCTGGTTCATACAGTAATGTCCAACATGAGAGACTTGGTTTTAGCACGACTTCTGTGATCTTTCTGGGTTTTTAAAGGATCTTTTGGTATAAATTAGACATTTGTCCTGTTGGACTGCCAAAAGAATCTCAATTCAGTAATTGTTTTCTGAGATTTACAGGGGAGTTAAATCACTTTCCGTGCCATCTTTCCACTTGTTTGCCTGCTCAGTCTCTATGTTTGTTGCCTTTGCTGATTTAGTGAAATAGTTTCTTAAAGAATTTTTCCTTTACCTTGTTTGGTTTTTTTTTTTCCCTTTTTTAAGAATACCAAGAGAAATCCAGGCCTTTCCCAGTTTGTGTAGTCTTCTCAGGGATGTTACGTAGCATTTCTATGGCAGGATAATGGTTAACAAGGACTGATGAACTCCCCTCTTCACTTACTGTTTCCCAGGCTTTTAAAATGCATTGCTGCTCCTAGAGGGAGGAGCTTGGATCAGGTAGTACTTTAGAAAGAGGAAAAAGTTAGTTTTAAACCACATTTTCTTCCTGGAAAAAAAAAACAACCAACAAATAAATACTGTTTCCGATCCTTGAATAAAGCAGATTTGTTTGTTGGTGGTAGGTATTTGTTTTCCACAGTATTTACAATCTGTAAAGCAGGTGGTGCTGTATTTACCTTCTTACTTCTCTGTCACGAACTTCATTTAGGGTTTTGTGTTTTTAGATAAGAGAGGACTTTTTGAATTTAGGTTGTTGTGCTGATAAACCAATTTTTCAAATAACTGTCACTTAGCTTGGGGGTGGAAGTGTACCCATACAACTGAGAATTCCCTTTCAAACGCTGTCCTTTGGTCTGTAGCCTTGTGGACACGGGCATCCTCCTCTCTTGCAGAAATGCTGCAGATCCACGTTCAGAGCCTGCTGGGTGTTTTGAGAGCTCTTCCAAAGCTTGCTGCTTTGTAGCAACATGTTTTCACTTTTTTCTTTCTTTTTTTCTTCCTTTTTTTTTTCTCCCTCCTCCCCCCTCTATGTAAAGCACAGGATAGTATGTGGAGATCTCTGAGCTGTTTGCGAGGAAGCTGAAATGTCTAATCAGCAATATGCCTGCCCGGGTCCCAGAAGGTTTATAACTGTGTCAGTATGATGCTGCGTCTGGGCTAATTAACTCTGCCTTCTCAGACTGAGTAATTAGCTCAGGTATCATGCTCCGCTGCTATGACAACCAGGCTCTTTCCATTTCTGGAGCTCCATGCATTTAGAGCTGACTGGGGCATCTGCACTGCTGTCTGCTTTTGCCTTCTGTTATTGATATAAAACAAACAGAAAACCCCACAACCGCTCTGACCTTTCTACATTTTAAAGGCGGAGAGCCATGCTTGTGGATTAAGTTTGTTTTTTTGGTCTTTTTTTCCCAATCAGAAGCAATTAGTGGTTCAAACAGGCTCTTAAAGCAGTGAAGGACAAACCAACCCATCAAATCCATGTAAGAAAAGCTGCTTTCTTTTGCAGGGAAAAAGGTCTCTGGCATAGCTGAGGAGGAGAACTACTTAACCGCATTCAAGTAGATAGGGAAATTATTCCCATTCTTTCTCTCCATCTCTCTCGTTTCTTTTCTGATAGGTAAGCCAGAAACCTGTAAATTCTTAAGCAGACTTTTAGGAGCAGTTTGAGCACCACAGCCATGAGCTGCAGCCTTCCCTCTGAGCAGACAGCTCAGAGATGCCCATTACTGATGGGACAGAACTGGTGGAGCTCCTGTATTGATAAATTCTTGGCAGGGCTGTAACCTTCTCTGCATCATAAAGGGCTCCTGTTTACGTAGTTCTGTGATTTGCCAGGCTAAAGGTTGGGTTTGGGAGTAGTTGGTGAAAGAATCGGGTGGATTTCCTTCCTATGTTGTCTCTCATGTCTTATTCTTGGCCTGGATGAGGAGCAGCGTAGCGAGTTGGGCTCAGGAGGTGATCGTCCCCATGTCCTCAGCACTGGTGAGGCCCTACCTCAAGTGCTGTGTCCCGTTTCAGACCTTTTACCAGAAAAAAGACCTTGAGAGGCTGGAGCGGGTCCGGAGAAGGGCAATGGAGCTGGTGAGGGTTCTGGAGAACAAGTCTTATGAGGGAGCTGGGGGTGTTCAGCCTGGAGGAGGCTGTGGGGAGACCTTCTCATTCTCTACAACTCCCTGAAAGGAGGGTGTAGCCAGGGGGGGTCGGTCTCTTCTCCCAAGTCACAGGTGATGGGACAAGAGGAAACTGCCTCAAGTTGCCCCAGGAGAGGTTCAGACTGGATATTGGGAAAAATGTTTACAAGGAAAGGGTTCTGAAGCCTTGGAATGGGCTGCCCAGGGAAGGGGTTGAGGCACCATCCCTGGAGGGATTTAAAAGACGAGTAGACATAGTGCTTAGTGACATGGTTTAGTGATGGTTTTTATCAGAGTTAGGTTGATGGTTGGACTCTATGATCTTAGAGGTCCTTCCAACCTGGACAGTTCTATGGTTCTCCACCTTGAAATCTTCTCTTTAGCTTCTTGTGGGGAATTAAACTGTAATGAACAAACATTCAAGCTGCCACCTGTCAGCCTTGATTGCTGCGGTTGGTTGGGGTTGGGGTATTTTTTTTTTCAGTTGTGAGGAAGCGGGAAAGTCTGTCTGAGCTTTTTGTGTTTATGGACTTTTCCCTCCTGAGAGAGCAGGAGCCTTTATCTCTACTTCTTCCTCACCTGTTCTAGTAAACTCCTCCGAAGAGTTTTGATGTGAAATAGTGCAAACCCAGCCAAGGAGTGCGACAGTTAGGGATTAGCTTGCTTCAGTGTAGGATACAGGCTCATTTTGATTTTTATTAATATTCTGTGCTGCTAATTAACGGCACGCTAATAGATTTCTGTTTTTCCAAAGGAAATTGAAAACTGAAACCAGGCAAAAGCAGTGTAAAGTGGCCATTGTGCGGTCTGGCAAAAGAACTGAGCAAACAACTGCTTGCTTTGCTGTCAGACAGGATTTCAGAACGCAAATTAGCCAGAAATTAATGCTATTTACTCTGATTAATAATGTTTTAATAGGGGATATAACATTGTAAATGGAGTAATGGATTAAAAAAAATCGTTTATGATTTATTTGTGCACATTTGTGTTTCGTGATCGATGAAATAATATTGCCTCTATAGAGACGGATGTTACTGAGCATGGAAAGAAGCTGCTTGATAATTTCCCGCAAATGGCCCTTTCATGACAAACTGCAAATTGTTGGTGAGAAACGTTGCTGGCTTCGGCATGCATTAAAAAGCTTGATCTCTTGAGTCATTCATGTATTTTTAAGAAATTGATGTTATAAACATTTAGAATTTTTAACAAATTGCGAAAGAATGTTGTTTATTGCATTGGAGCCTGTATTTTTATTAAGGGTAGAAAATATTCTTTCTCAGTTTTTTCAGGAAAATCCCTTTTTAGTGTATGAGTGCAGGGGAGAAGTGGCAAAGGACTAATGCACGTTTCAAAAAAAATGATGCTTGCTTATGTGTGATTTAAGTCATAGAATGTGAAGGATTTATGAAATGTTTTGTATGCATAGTGCACAGAAATAAATGTACCCCCAGTCCCTGTATGAGGCAGTTGAAAACATGCTGTTAACCGCAATCAAGAACGGGAAGGTAAGACTGAAAGATGGAAATTACTTAATTTTAATTTCACCTGTGGTGCCTATAAACCAGGTTTGAACTTTGTACTTCTTACTTCTGAGCCTTGAGGTGATATTTACAGTGTGTTTACCTTGCAGTGAAAGCTTATAAAATTCAAACTGAAAATAAGATGCAAATTGTTAAGTGGCTTGGGTGGAAGATAAATCAGATTCCCAGACATACATTAAGTTTTTCATCAGTTCAGTTCTTTAAATGAAGATAGGTAAGGTTAAGAAAATCCTTATCAAACACTTGACAATTAACATGGTTACATCAAAACCAATTGATCTTGGTGGAAAAGTACAAATGATTGATATTTGTTGATATTCTGGAAACTAAAGCTTGGGGTTTGTTGCATCATTTGTAAACCACAAGGAATTTCAATATTTCTTCCTGTTTGCTGCTGAATGGTATCTGTGCTTCTCATCTTTTTTACTCTTTCTTCTTTTTTTTTTTCTGTTCTTTTGCTTTTCAAGTTTTATTTGGCTGTGGGAAAAATTGCTACAAAATTCTTTTGTTTGGTTCTTTAAGTGTTGCTTTTCCCTAAGTCTTCTGGGGATGGGAGCCTTAAATAATGAGATAAAATAAAAAGTGAAAAAGAAAAATTAAATCGTACATTATGTGTTATAGCCACTTGTGAAATAATGGCATCTTTTATCCAAAAAGGTGCATCCCACTATTTTCAGAAACTAGTGGGAGAAGAAGAAGCCAGGAATTTGCTGACCTTTCACACAGGTGATGTGAATGAAAGGTATAACTGGTCTGTGCTTTCATAGTCTGAATTAAATCCCTGCTGTGTCAAGGTCTGACTTCAGTCCAAGATTTCACCCTTGGAATTGCTAACAGGAGTCATAGTAATTTAAACCAAACATTTTTTATTTATTACATTCTACTTCAATATATTAAACAATTCCTGTTTCAGGTACGACAGCAGATCAAAAAAAAAAGCTGTCTCAAAATCAGCTATTGACTAATTTATTAAAATGAATTCATATAAACTTTCCAGTCATTTAAAATAAATTTACTGAATTGATTGACAGCACTTGCGATACTGTGAATATTTTAGAGCAAACGTGTAACGTGTAAGGAAAGACAAATTACCTTTGAAATTACAGTCCTAGGAGCAAGTTGTGAGCTGCCAGTTGTGTGTAACGTGTTCAAATCTCTGCTGAAACTGGAAGCGCTCCTTGTAAGCGTGGAACAAGAGTGGAACTCAGGCAATTCATAGCTTGTAAAATTATTTTTGGCACTGCTCATTGAAGATAAATTGCATCGGGCTATCAAATATTACTACTTGTTTTCCACCCATTTAATTACCTACAGATCGATCTGGAAAGCGACACTTCCTCGTGTGACTGCAAAGTGACTATTTGAGACGATCTCAGATCGATGGTGCTTTAATGCTATGGCTTGTTTTATTGGAGAAGAGCAATAAATACCTCTTGGTGTTAGTGATTCCGAGGAGTTGCTGTCTTACTAGCCAGATCTGTGTAATTTCCTCTTTATGCTTAGTTTTCTTTCTGCATAATTCAAATTTGTTACAGGAGGGACACCTCTGTATGAAGCAGATAAGAAAAAACATGCTTTTGATTATTTTTTTACAGTCTTGTCCTAAGATTTGTGAGCAAATTACACTTCTATATGAGTTTTTCTCTACCTGTGCATTAGTTGCATTGCTGGAATGGTTTTTTTAGGTGGTGCTTTCTGTGAAGACAGAAACTAATTACGAAAAGCAATCAAGGACAGCTGGATCTTAGCACTTTCTTACAGGATTACAAATAGGAAGGCTCCCCATGTCTCTGCTCTTTCTAAAGCTGCAAATTCTGCTGAAGGTTGAGTCAGGGTTTTCCACACCAAGGGTAGGATTTAAATTCCAAAAATGACATATCTCTCAGCAAACACTGTAATTACAATTCCCTCTCTTTTGCATTAAGGAAGCCATAGATTTATTTTATTAAGTGCAATGCTATTACACACTTCAGTAATTACTTTTGAAGAGGAAAGGGAAGTCATATTAAAAAGGTCTGCATCCTAATGAAAAGGCCTTATTCTCTGGCACAGGGAAAGTGGTTAAAATAAATCCAGTATTCTCCTAATAGGGAAGCATTCAACAGTCGCTGGATGTAGGAGAAAAAGAGCAGCTTGGGTGAAAGATACACCTGAATTTGGAAAAAGAGAAGTGGGCTCTCAAGCAGATACAATCCAGCTGACATTCCATTACTGTCTGCTTCTTTCTCTGCCTCTCTCAATCTGATCATATTGCCTCAGTCGTCTTTAACTTGAGCCATGACCCGCTGAGCCTTACAATATTTTTGACTCTTTTTAACTGGAAGTGAAGGCATTTTCTGGCTTTGCCAATGGCAAAGCCCTTACAGGGAAGGCTGGTGCAAATGGCCTCAAGAAGATGTAATCCTTTGAATTAATATACAGAAGAAAATACGTGCCAATCTGTTCCTAGTGCCACCTGAGGATACTTCAGTAACAGGTTGGAAATTTCAGTCCTGATTAACAAAGGAATCATAAAAGATGCAGACTGTCTTGAATTTTTATCTGAATTACAGGGGGCTTGATCTTAATGATAACTATGCAGAAAACCTGGACACGTTAGTTTGCTTTTTGTTCTCAAGTTTTGTTATTAATGTAATTCTGTTTTGTTTTGTTTTGTTTTTTCCTGGAGACTCCGGTCTTCTGGGGCTAGTATCAAGACAGCAAAGGTTTTTAGCCGATACAGAAATTCAACTTCTTTAATATGTAGTGTTATATGCAGAATACAGCATATTCTCCCTTATGTCATAGGATGTTTCACCAAGGAATATATTTTTGTCAATTTACAACTGAATCCATGGCTTCAATTTATGGTAGGTAGATTTGGTGTTACTTCTATTTCTGTCAAAGAGATACTTTTTTTTTCTTTTATTTTTTAATGGTGTTTGGAGTATACGCTTGAGCTCTAAAGATTTGCAAACAGTCTGTCCTGCCTGTCTGCTCTGCTTGTAACTGCTCACAGAAGGGTGTTGCAGACAGAAATGGAATCAACCCAGGCCCACTATAAACAGTTGTGACTCATTTTGTGAAGAGTGTTCTCACTTTCAAATTTGTTTGACATCTAATTTTCAACCCATTTATTTTTCTGGCTTCCACAGTAGCCTATAACAGTAGTATTATACTTCTGTTATGTGCTGTGTAGAGAAATCACTTTATTTAGCTCTCTGATAGTTCACTGACTACTTCCCTGAGATGATTTTTGAGGCATAACAGGTAATTCCATATACGTCTTCTGAATCCCACGTGGAATTTTGTAGAGACTCCTCAAAACCCTCTATTCTCCACTCTTTTCAATTTCATTCCAGGTACTTCTAGGTATTAAAAAAATGCATCAATTAAGATCACAGAGTGAGACTACGTTCATGTGGTATTCATGAGACCTGCTCTCAGGTCCTGTGGTTCTTACCTGCTCACTGGGCTGTGACAGCCAATTTCTGCCCTGGCTTTTGAGGTACCTGCATTCCCGTGAGGCTGGATGCTTTGTTGATGAGGAGTGGTGGCCAGGATCCGCAGCTTGCAAGGTGTTATCAGCACACAGTTGTAGCTGTTGGGTGTATGTCGTTTGGTCTTGAGAAAGACAGATGGCCTATAAAGATTATCAGTTTGGTTTAACTTGGGATATTACTTTATTGCTCTGGGTGTCTGATACTTTGGCCAGTGATTACTTTGTAGTGCTACTTAGTGTGTCATGTATATAATGCCATAATTGTTTCTTTTACCACTTTAATTGGGATATAAAATTAAATTGGATAATAGCATTGACTGCTTTTGTGCATGAATGGTAGCTTAGTAAACTTAACTTGGTGTTTAATACATTTTGGCCCCATCTGGAGCACTGTGTCCAGTTCTGGGCTTCCCAATTCCAGAAGGACAGGGGACTGACGGAGAGGGTACAGCAGAGGACCACCAAGATGATGAGGGGCCTGGAGCATCTCTCTCATTCTCATGCCTGGAGCATGCTCCAACTCATTCTGATATTAAAATTTATAAAGTAGTGTATCCAAAAAGATCCAAGAGGGGATTGTAATAAGGATTTAACCCGTTTTCCACATTAATCCAGCCTTACTTGCAGTGTTCCTCTGTGTTTTCCCTCTTTCCTTTTTCCATAATGGTACTTGATTAATTTTTCCCCTTGAGTCCACTGTCTTTGTGTTAATTAATGTGCTCAAACTCTTCATTCCCTCTTGTATTTTATCCTCTGTTTATTACTGTTTGTCTTTCAGCACTCTTTTCAATACTTACTGCTTTATCACTTACGTGAAGTTCTGTTATTCTAGAACTAGTAAGTTTACATAGGCGAATCTTTTTCTACATTTTGGCTCTCTATTAATCTTCAGTGAATCCTAGGCCCCCCTATTAAGAAACAAGTTATCTGTTGAACTTTCTCGGTTTTCTGTTCCTTTTACCACATTGTTTTGTCACCACTTGTGATTCGTGTGTGTTCTCTTGCTTCATTTCGCATCTCCGAGCTGACCTTGGTTAGAGCTGCCTCAGTATTGCTTTCTCCAGCTTTCTCATGAGACCTACCAGCGGTTTATCTTTTCTCAGTTCTGAGGTGGCAGTTCCTTCTTAGGTTGTTTTTCACAAGCGTATCCAGACCTTTATGGATTTTGGCTCTAGTTTGTGCTCTCTTGTTCTCTTGCCTGTGCCAAAATGTGTTGAGCAACTATTCACTGGATTTTTTTTACTTCGCTTTTAATATGATGCTTCCTCTTATTTTTCCATAGTAGCCAGGTTCCAATAAGCTTAAAAAAATAATAAATAGTTTTCCTCAAGGGTGTTTTTCTGTGCAGTTCCAACTAGTTTTTTCTTTGTAAATGCCTTGCAAATAAAGATCCTGTCTCTGCTCTATGACTGGCTAATCCAGGCAGAGTCACTGATATAAAAAGGGTTTTGACAGCAGATACAGTATCTGTGCCGCTCCCTGTGGGAAGGTTTTTTTCCAGATAACATATTACATGTTTAAACCATAGCTGTTGCTAATTTCTTACTCTTCAAATTGTTTAATGGCTAAGCTCAGAGTAACTAGAAAATATCTTGAAGTTCATGGAATGGAAACTTGGAAGTTTTTAATTTTGTGTAATGGATATATACTTGCAATTAGAGAAAAGCAGAACACTAACCTAAGCCATCTTTCTTACCCTCTCCTGTAAGGAATGACGAATTCAAGCCTTTCCCTTTCTTATGTCTATTTTCTGTGGCAAATGAAGCTAGACAGAGTAGTAGACAGCCATGTAAGTTGATGACTCGTCAAAGTTTACACGCAGAGAGACTAAGTCAAGGTTGCACAGAGCATCTTAAGTTTGGCACTTCTTAATTTCTTCTTTACTTTCGAAGCGCAAAGATTATGCGTTTTTCGCATTGCAAGTGATTTCTCAAATACTTTCTTTCCTTAGACAAAGAAAAAGCTCCATGCAGTATTCAGATAGTCAAAAAGTAAAAAGAGGTATTGTAGTGAGCTAAAAATAAGAGAAAACATACACTTCTTTTTTTTTCCTAGCAAATCAGGAAGAATAGTGATGTGGAAAAGGAGAACTTCTCTAGCTTTGTCTACTTTTAAATGAGGAGAGAGAAGGACAAGGCATTGTTTTGAGTACTTTTTGCATTGTCTTTTCACAGATCATGGTCAGTAAATGCTTTAGTCTTTGAAATACTGTAAATAAGTGAGAAGTGCTTCATGAGAAGCAGAACTAATGGAGAGTGATTTCTAATGTATCTGTGTTGGTGAACTGTACTGAATTATACACAGACTGTACAACATGTCCATGAAGTGTCAGATACTATTTTTGAGAAATGGTGTCCTGAATGCTGTCTAACCCCAAAAAAAAAAAAAAAGAAAAAAAAAGAAAAACAAAACAAAAAAAAATGTTTAGAAGAAGCTTGTATATAGACAAAAAATGCTGGGGGGAGGGGGGGGGGGCGCGGGCGAAGGTTGTTGTGCTCCAGCTGAAGCTTTCCATGAGTGTCTCTGTTGTTCTCCAGCCTCCATCAGAGACTGAGGGAGATGAACAGAGGTGAAGGCTTGTGGCTCATACTATGCCTGAATTGACCCCTTTGGCTTCTACTCAGCCACCTGATTTTGTAAAATTTATTGGGACATTTTGTATCCAAGGTCAGTCAGAGTTGGTTTAATCAAGTAGTTCAGAATGTACAAACCAGCTTTTCTTACAGGCAGAAATGCACACAAGTCTCATTTCCTTCTCTCAGATTAGTAAAAAAAACTTAGAAACTTTTCAGGTAAGGGAAATCAAATGTTCTAGATAGAAGTTACTTCAAAGACATTTCTGTATTTCCAATTTCATTTTCTGAAGTTTTTCTCAGACCAGCTATTTAAGGTCTCTGGCTTTCTGCTGCAGCTCTGTTTGCAGGACCTACCAAGTGTCCATTTTACCGACAGCGTCTGTCATGTCAGATTTTTATTTTTTTTTCCCCATCGAATAAACAAGGTGGGCAGATACCAGTGACAGGGAAATTCTGAAAATTAAGGATTTGGGAAGCCCAGAGCTACATTGGTCTCTTTGGCAATGCTGTTGCCGGTAAGGTTTGGCACCACAAAGGTGCTGCAAATGCAGACACTGCCTTTACACCTTCCACATATTGCAGCAGCAAACAGTTTAAGTCAAATTGTTCCAAGATATCATGCAGTCAACAGCAGCTCCTTTGAGGTAAATAAGGTGAGATGAGTTGTCTCAGGGGATGAGGGGGCAGAGTGTGGTGTTCATCAGCAGAGGACTCATGGCTTTGGCCTCCCAGGTCCTGTGAGGCCTTTGGTGGCCCACAGAAAGGCCTGGCCTCTCGCTTTGAGGGAAGAAGGGTTCTTTCTCTAATTTTCTGTTATTGCTTTGTTTTCTTTCTCATGAGATATTGTTTCTGGTATCATCTGTTCCTATCTCCCCTTCTTTCTCACTCAGAAGGATGGAGAAGTAGGGCTGGAAATGAGAGTAACAGAGGCCTGAGGAAAGGGGAAGCAGAAGGGCTGAGGGAAAGAGGGTTGTATAATCCTTGCTGTATAATCCTGGCTAAATAATCCTCCTGTGACTCCCTTTTGCCTCCTAACTTCCTGGTAAGTGTATGTACCAGATTTTATAGAGTTTTGTTGCATGTCTCAGGAGGAACATAGACATTTTAGGAATAGAGGAAATGGCCTCAAGTTGTACCAGGGGAGATTCAAATTGGATATTAGGAAGGATGTTTACACGGAAGCATTGGAATGGGCTGCCGAGGGGAGTGGTTGAGACACCATCCCTGAGTATTTAAAAGACGGGTTGACATCGTGCATAGAGACATGATGTAGTGATGGTTTTTATCAGAGTTAAGCTGATGGTTGGACTCGATGATCTTAAAGGTCCTTCCCAACCTAGACAATTCTGTGACTGACTAACGACATTTTGTTTCTTTGATAAAGAAAATATCCTTTGACAAAAACATGTCTGAAGGGATGCTGAAGGTTGACAGTGTGTCTGTGGGTCACTGCTAAGCCGTCTTGTCAGCATGAACCTGTAGGTGGGACAAACAAATTTATAGAAAGTAGAAGGAAGGACGGAATTCTGTAGTGAACGTCCTTGGTGGGTGATTTTTATGAAAGAAAACTTGAAGTTCTTTGAAGCAGGAAATGCGGATGAATGTGATGTGGTTAAAAGAGTCTACCTGGATTTCCAGAAGGCCATCAGTGGATTTGAAGGCCAAAGGGAGATCTTAACGGCTTTCTTCAAATAATGAGAGACTAGAGAGAAAGTAAAACCAGCCTCTTCATGCAAATCTGTGGTAATAGGGTGACAGTAAACAAATACTAAATTCCAGTTTGACAAAAGGGAAGACATTTTTTGCCAAGAGGTGATCAAGCACTGGAGGTGTAAGGGCCTGGGGGAGCTGTGAGATCACCATTCTGGGCCATACTCGGAACTCACGTGGGCAGCCTGATCCAGTCGGCCCTGCTTTGGGAAGGGTTTGGAGTAGCTGACAGTCAGGAATCCTGCCAGCTGAAATTGTTCTACGTTTCTACACTTCTAAGGAAAATAAGTAGCTGTGAGTTTGCCGTTGCATAGACAAACATTTGATAGAAATCACAGGAAACAGAACAGGAATAAATAACATGTTTTAAAATAATAATTATTTATTTATTACCTTCAAAAGTGGTGGGTTAAACCTGTTTAGCTATCCAGAAGTATGCATAATAAAAACTCCGTAGTATATGATGCTTCTTCCACTATGGTGGAACAGAGATCCATTATTTTTGAAACTGCTCTAGGGTTTATTGTAATTGCTGTGAAATATTGTAGAAAGCACAAGGAGAGTATATTGGCACATGGTAAGTACAAAGTACTGGTACAAAGCAGTTGTTGTCAGCTGGAATCGGTTCATCATGCACATCACATGTTGTCAAGGCCTCTGCTATTACGTTGTGCCACTCCTGAACTGTGCATTGTAACAAGGACAACTAGGACAAGAGGAAGTGGCCTCAGGTTGTGCCAGGGGAGGTTCAGATTGGATATTAGGAAAAATGTTTACACAGAAAGGGTTATTAAGCCTTGGAATGAGCTGCCCAGGGAAGGGGTTGAGGTACCATCCCTGTAGGTATTTCAAAGACAGGTTGACATAGTGCATAGAGACATGATTTAGTGATGGTTTTTATCAGAGTTAGGTTGATGGTTGAACTAGATGATATTAAAGGTCCCTTCCAACCTAGACAATTTTATGATTCTAAGAGACACCTGGTACCAAGCTTCACTTCTCACAGCAGGTACTCATCATGTGCTGATTAACCGGCCAAACAGCCCAGGACTAGGGCAGTGCGTAACCTCTTGTTAGCAAGGGCAGCATTTTGACTCTTTTGACCCTTAGCTACAAAAATGCTTACACAGTTAGCATTATCAGTGTGCTAGTGTTTGGATTGTTTGGCTCTTCTGTCTCTGGGCATGACTGAGAAGCGTCTGGCTCCTTCATCTTTGCAGCCTCCCATCAGGTATTTATTTATACACACAGATAAGGTTCTCATCCAAGATGGCTTAGATCTGCACAAGACCTCTGTCCTTACCCAGGGAAGCTCATGTGGTGCAACAGGATAGGTGATGGGTGCATTTAGATGTGAAAACAGTCTTTGATAAAAGCCCTCTGAAAGAGCAAATAACCCTAAATGACTTACTTCAGATAGTTGCATTGTTGTGTCTTACACTTAACTTTCAGACCCACCTCCAAACTTTATTGATATATTTATATTTATTTACATTGCACCTGTATCTTGAGTATTGAATGCGATTTTGACCATCCCGTTTCCAAAAGGATTTACAAAATTAGAGAGAAAAACTCAAGCAATGGGAAAAAGAATGGAAAATAGAGGAATAGTTATTCACTCTGCAAAGAAAAATCCCAGACTTATCAAATAAGTGTCCTCTCAAGTGTCCTCCTCAATCACAGACTTCTCACTCAGCTGAAGCAAAGCAAGGGATGCAGGGCAAGGTGCAGGTGCTGGATGGCCGTGCTTCTGGATGCTTCCTTCTAGGGGTAAAAGCATTAGTTGGAGACCAGGAATAAAGCACGTAAAGCACCACCTTTGGGGCAGCAAAGGCTCCTGAACCTTTTATGCCTGTTCATGTCGTTTTCTGTTGTCCAAGTTTGAAGTTACCTGACAAAAAGGGAGGTGCCTTGTGACAATCACTACTTCAAGTGTGAAAAGATCTATTTTGTGAAATCACTCAGTGCAAATACTAGGTTGGAGGTTCGCCGGCTTTGTTTATTAATCATTTGGCTTCTGTTACTCAGTCAGCGCTATTAACATCAAGGTGAAAAGCAGCTTACAGTTTCCAAATGCAAAAATAGAGCTCTATCAAACTGGTATTATCTGCCTTAAACTCAGAGTAAGGAAGTTTTCTTTAACAAAATTTTAAGATTTGAACACATGAAGTGTACTGGGTTTTTATGCACTGAATTATGCAGGCCTACTTCTTTGTCTACTAGCAGTTTATGGAATTAGCAATCTTTTTTTCCTGAGGAGCAGTATTTGCCATTTTACCGATTTCATTGCTATGAAATCCTTTGGCAGTGTTGCCTGCCTGCTTTAATTCTAGCTGTTCTAAATAATTCTGTCACCAGCAAACTTTGTATTCTCCGTTATTGTTCTTTCTTTCAAAGCTGTTTCTATCTGTTATTTAGCACATTTCTATCTGTATTGGTGCTTAGAAAGATTTAGCAATGGGTTCATTCTGAAAACTGACCATTTTTGGCTGTCTTTACTTTCCTGTCCTTTAAGCTGAAATTGAAATTCTTTATTATTGCGTATCAACTTGTTTAAGAACCAAGATGAAGGAGATCATTACAGGATTTGGAAAATGAATGTGTTGCATAAATGTATGACTTTTAGCTGCTTATTTATGCCTTAAGGAGCTCCAAGGTGGTTGTGAAGCAATACTTCACCAAAATAACATCAATGTTTGAAATAGTAGTACATCAACTTGCAGTCTGGCACTGCAGTCAGATGTAATGGTATGTCATTTTTTGAGTCATTCCTGGAGTCCTTATTTTTCCTTTTTTCTTTATTCTTCTGACACTCAGGATAGTTTAAGCAAGTAGCAATTTTTTACATGATTGGAGCTTAGGAATTTCGTAGGTTTTAGTTGCTTTAAGTAGGCATAAAGTTTCTATCACTCTTTAGTATAAGAAGTACTTATTTCTTGCAAAAAGGGGAAATAACTGCAATGTCATTGACACCAAGCATTGCACCATTGTAAAAATTTCTCAGTCCTCAGTGTATTTCTTCCTGGATTTAATAAGGGAGCAGTTACCTTCAATGCTATCTTTGGATTCAAATAACCTTTTGATTTTCAAAAGAGGTGGATAGTTTGATTTGTATGAAACACGAGTTATACACGTGCAGTTATCAACTTCTTGATCTCACCCAGAACTTTGAACTTGTGAGTGTAGTACACAATTGCTTGCTCTAAAAGCATAACAATTACCCTTGAATTTGGGTATTAGAAATGGCAAGGCTTTGATACTAACGATCTACTGTTTTGTGCGGTGAGCCCTATGAGAGTCAAAACAGTAAGTCCTCCCAACTTTACTGACTTTTTGACAACCTTTATTGATGGCCATTACAGCTATTGGCACTATTAACATTACTGGCTGTTTTAAGTAATTTTCCATTTTAATGAGCTTAAAGAGATTATATTGAGGCTTCCATACTGGGCAAGACATCTTCCTTTAGGCTGAATTTGGTTGTGAAAGGTCAGCAGAAACAGTTCAGCTAATTTTTCCAATGACAATAAGACAAAAGTGTTTTCTTGCTTGTGTTTAAGGTCTGTAAACCAAAACAGTGACAGATTTCTGGGCCTTGTAGTATGGAGTGGGTCAAATCCAGAATGCGTTAGTAGTGATCCCATTGAATGTGCCTTTTTTTGTCTTAGTTACTGCCTGTGTATGTTCCATGTGCATGCCATCGTTGGACATGGAATGAGCACAGAGTAGGAATTGTAGGTGGCAGTCAGGCATTGGGAGGAGAGAGCACAAAAAGGCCATGGAAGGACTGTAACGACCAAAGTTTCCTCCATTCCAGAACCAAGATTTCATTGCACATTTTCTCTGTTTCAACATCACATTGCAATAGAAAAACATGTCTCCTCCCTCAAGTGTCCCTTCACAAGGACTAGAAATGATTTACTTTGTGGTTTTCTCTGCTGCCTGGTGGAAATCTGTTCTGTTTGTGTGTTTCTCACGTTGCATAAGGCTCACAGTGGAGCTCACACAGTTCTCTGCACTGGCTTTTCTAGTCTTCATCTATTTCCAAAAAAATTATCGGAAGGATTTTTAGCAAAATTAAGATCTGAAAATTCAGGAAAAGGAGCTTGCCATTAAATCCTTTTCCCGTGTAACATTTATATTTGTTCTGAAATCTAGAATATCTTTCTTGAAAATGTCTATGCAGTGATAGGGGAGAGAAGCTGGGAGTTTCTGCTGTAGACATCTACTATAAACCATCAAAACAAGGTGGGCAGATACAAAGGCTTCATTGTTGTTTTTTAATCAGTATTTAGAGTCGTATGATGTACAGTAGGTTGTGAGACGAAGGCACTTAAACTAGTGAGGTGCCTTCAAGGAACAGAGTACAGCAAGTTAAGGATTGTCCAGTGAATTCTTAGAACGTGGCAGTGATGATTTTTTGATACAGAAGATTGGAAAATACAAATGGAAACCACTCTTCTCTACAGGCAATTCTCGTTATCAGGATGCCAAGTTAAATCAGCTTAATCATTATAATAATAATAATTTCTCGTTCCATGAGATCAAAGTGAAGGGCAAAGCAAGAATAACGGTCTTCAAAAGAGAAAGAGGCTGTACTGAAAAAAGAGATACACGAGTCTGTATGGGAAACGTGGCCAAGGGGAAAAAAATGAAGAGCATCCTGTACAAAAGGTTATATTCCAGACTCAAGTGCAAAATAACCTAATGCAAAGAAGGAGTAGGAATTATAGCAACAGAACAACTTCCTTAAATCATATGCTATGCAATGGCCTGAAAATCAAAATGGAATGTGAAAAATGAAAGAATTAAAGGTAAATATTAACGAATCATAGGAGCATGTTGGACGAAATCAGAGCAATGCATGAAATGAGTAAAATAAAATTCACGGTAACAAAATTATATGTAAATTAGTAAGCAAAGGGTCAAGTAAGGAATTGGACTGCAGCAAGAGAATACACTTCTCTGATGTATACTGTGTGTCAGGTGAGTGGTAGGGAGATCACAGTGCAGGGAGGTTTCAGGGAAGGCATTCAGACATATTTTGAGAGGTGACAGATACTTGGTTTTGATTTTGTTGTGGGAGGGTGGATTCAGATGAACCATTACAATTATTTTTAATGGTTGCCTGTCTTTCTCTGTTTGGTAAGGTTTTAATTGCATGAGGGTTTACTCTTTTCTTTTTTTTTTTCCTTCGATTGGGATTCCTGCTGACTCATTCAGTAAGTTCAGGGTCTAAAGCTGTTCTATGGGTGAATTAGGGCTGTGTCTTTTAGGAATATACCAGCTTTTGAATACTGCTTCACTGGGGGCAGAAGCTGGGCAATGTAGAGTCCTTGCAAGAGGAAGAATTGAGGAATGAGTTCATCACAGAATCACCTACGTTGGAAGGGACCTTTTGAGATCATCTAGTCCAACCAAAATAAAAGGTTCCTTCACCTGCTGTGGGAGCTGAAATTCACCTGAGTATTTAGGTTAACTTTTTTCTAGAATCCTGATCTCTGTTTTCAGTTGAGTGTTTCAGTTTTCCAGCGCAGAAATCACTAGAAGTTTAGGAGCCCTGATGAGATTTAGGAGTCTCAACATCTATTTAGATGTGCTTTAGCTCTCCCAGTACTGCTTCCATTTAGATTAATGGTTAATGCCTGTTGATTCCAATGAAGTAAGATCTACTTCAGTGTTCCTATGCCATTCTATGCAAGCCACAGAAAATAAACTTTTTTATTTTACTGGCATAAGTAATTTCTGGTTAGTTTCAGGCAGCTCTCTCCTGGGAATAGTAAATGAAGTGTTAATCAGCAGTGTACCATGACCCAAGTTGAGCAGTGAGAAATAACATGCTTTTTATGGGTTAACTTCAGTCTTTGTTTATCATCTTTCATACTGAGATTTGTCACTAACGCTTCTGAGACGATTAAAAACTGCACTTTCAGATGTTGTAAAGTGAAATTTCTTATGATCTAAATGGTAAGAGGGGAGAAAGATATAGGAAATGCTTATTGAATGATATCAAGGGAAAGCAATATCGCCAATCCAGCAATTCTGTAATCATCATCCATCCTTTCAAGATCTTTATTAAACTTGCCCTCTCTCGACAATTTCAGCAGGCAAAATTACTTCCCAGTGTTCTGATCCCCACTATCGACCTTCAGCTGATGCAAAAGAGTACATTGCCTTTTTCATATGAGACTTTCCAGTGCAAATCTTCCAGTGTCTTCATCTTGATGCCTTTATAAATCTTTCTTCTGGATACTGTTTTTCCAATTTGTGTGGCTGAGAGATGCTAATCAGTCACCGTGAATTTAAGGTCCCACGATTAATCCTCCTTTGGCAGGAGGCTATGGGTTTACTTTATATTCATTGACTTTAGTCTTGAGCTGCAATTTTCCCACCACTTCTCTTGCAGCATACTCAGCCTGGGCAGGTGTTCCCAAAGAGAAGGGGTAGAATTGGCTGTGTAGCTTCCGTGAATAAAGGTACCAGAGATTAAAACTGACTATATAGTGTAGTTAGTATATTGCAGTGTATGTAATTTATTACCAGCTGTCAGGAGTTTAGATTTCAAGAGTCCATTTGCTAGTGAGGAGTTTGTTTTCATTAGCAGCGTGTGAATGGCTGTGGGCTGTTAGAGCTGGAGCATCACTTCTGCAGTGGCCTTGTTCCTATGAACTTCCCTTTCCTGTAGAAAAAACAGAATCGCCCTGTGCAGGAGGCTGTCGGAGTCTAGTGTTTGGGGTGATGATCTTCCCTGATTTCCAGCAGTGGTTAGTACCTTCTGCTTCAGAGGATGAAAGGCAATCATGGGACAGCCTGTGTCGAAGGAGTACCTTCTTCAACATCTGGTATTAAAGGTTAGTTGTTGGTCAAACTTGAGAGATTACACATCTTACAAAGCTCTTGGAGATTTTTTGTTACTACTTTTATTTTGCAGGGCTTACTATTATAATGGGGCCTCACTATAAATACATGTTTTGAAGCCGTTGAGTCTGTGGTATGTTATATCTCCCAGAAATGTTACATCTTGTTTTACACACAGTTTTTTTGCTTGTTTTTTCAAAGTGTATTCATCCAGTTTTGTATAGGTCCTTTTATTCTTTCTCTTCTTTAGTTGAAATAATGTTGTATCCTCTGTATAGGTTTTTTTCTTTTCACTTTTAAAAAACGGCTTGGGTGACACGATTAATTATTGACAAATTAAATTAATATCTGTCTTTAGTGGAAAATTAAACTGGGATTTTGACATTAAGGAAATATATGTCAGCGAGAAGACTTTCTAAAACACAGTAGGTGTGAATAAGCTTAAACTGAGAACTTAGTACTGAAGTGGAACAGATAGAAAATCTGTTCTAGGGGTTTGTTTTAAAATGGGAGAGTTTAGCTTTTCACTAATCATAAAACCTACAAGTTTGAACAATGTTGGCAATTGTAGTATTGAAATGTTGCGATGACACTACGAAATGTTTCTGGAGTTTCTGGAGCGTATTTATGGAATGTTAAATTGGTTTCCCAGGAAAACAAACAGGGTTGTGTTTTGCTCTGGTGGCATTCAAGGCCAGGCTGGATGGGGCTTGGAGCAACCTGGCCTGGTGGGAGGTGTCCCTGCCCATGGCAGAGGGCTGGAACTCAATGATCCTTAAGGATCCTTAAGATCAATATGTATATACTTGACGGTGAAGCAGTATGCAGAGGTCGTGTAAGAAGTAACAATAGCTGAGCTGCTAATAGCGACCACAGTAAAATTGCATTCTGTATCCTCAGGGATATAGAGAACTTGAACAGAATTATGCAAAGCTGAAGGGAGATTTGAATTGAGTGAAGTGCATTAACAAGGAATTTTAGTTATGGTATTTCTGCTTTTTCTGACAAAATAACACAGTCATCTATTTTATAGAAGCCATGTAAGGTTATTAACAAAATTCATAAATAGATCTGAATAAAATTAGGATTAGACCTATGCAAGAAATAAAATAACAAAGGTCAATATGTTACTTATTCAATGAGGGTTATATTACCAATGAGAAGAAATACAGACGACAACAAAAGTGAGAGAAGGAGGTATTAAAGCACCTGAGGTGGATTTCTAAGAATGCCTGCCCACTATTCAGTGCACTGAGACACACCAAGACTGTTTCAGTTGTTCAAAACAGAGCTTTCAGTATTGAGGGAAACATTAAAATATAGCTGCATTTGGAGATGATTTCAAAGCTGATAAAACGAGTCTTCCAGCTGTCGTATGGTAGTATTCTCTTGGGTTTCATATTAATACATTGCATTACAAACTGTTCATTAAAAATGTGGAAATTACCACGCACAAACTGAAATCAGCGTTGTTAGAACTGAGCTTGACTGTTTTACCCAGTGTGAAATGGATAAGAAGTAAGTATTATTTTAAGAAGGAGCACAATCGGTTCAAGAAACAGGTATTTAACTTGGTGTTGTAAAATGGTACCCCTACTAAGATACTTAGGATCAGTGTGCTGGAACTGTGCTTGCATATTTTGGAACGCCTGTGTTTCTAACGCTTGATTTTCAAGGAATAAAATACTGGAATTAAAGCGTTCCCCTGATACTTAGTATGCTTAACTTACCTTTGTTTTTCCTTTGTACAAGGACTAATACTATTAGCTTTAAGCTTATCACGTGTGTGATGGTTTCAGTTTTTGGAGCCGTGCAGTGGATCGTTTATCCAGTTGAACTTTTTGGAGAAGCAGAGAGACTTCATCTTTGTAATGTTAATAATACTGACGTGGGGTTTATATCACTGGTTTGCTTAAGTTTTCTGCATTTCCTTCATTAACAAAAGAAGATTGTGAAGTGGCAAAAAGAAGATCATGCAGGAGGAAATAATCCGATGTTCTCTGTGTTAACTTGTGTTATATGGTTGGGTATTTAGAAAATGTTGATTTGGAAATGTGTAAAAATATTTTATTCATTTATAGTGATTGAACACAGGATATCACACCACAAGAATTTTCACTTATTGCTATCGCATGGTTATGTTTTCATTTTTGGTAGATTTGTTCGATTTATAATGAAAAGTTAATCCTATCAGTTTCACTGTTGAGGTAGCGGGGAAATGACATCATCCAGATTAAGGAATAACGTAGGTGTGGTTGCTGGGTTTGGTCCCAAACTGGCTCACAGCTTGATGGAACCCTTCGGAGCCTTTGGTTTTGGAAAAACAGGTGGTAGCACAGCGTGATGCAAGTGCTGTCATCTGCAGGTGCTGTAGCTCCATCCCCACAGCTCCCTGCCCAGGCCAGTAAACTCTGCTGGTCCTGAGCTAAGCAGCTTGAAAAACCACTCCTGTGGCTCCGCGCAGAGATCATGGTGTGTCTGTAACACAGGTCACCCAGTGTGAAACGTGGAGTTTCTAGTCGTGGCTGTGGAACGGAAAGATGGGCCTTCGTTTTATTTTGCACGCAAAATTAAAAACACTTGGTAACTACAGCCACGGTGTGAGTCCTACATTTCTATCACTTCTCTATCACACTTGCTCAGTTGTAAAGAGTAAAAAGATGGAAAGTTTTACTAACTCCTACTCCGACAGCAGTTTACTGGACAAGTGATTTATTTATTTTTTTTACCTGCTTCTTCAAGAGACACTCCTGTTCAATGTGTTCCTGTTGCCATTGCATTATATGCTCTTTCATATCTATTATTGAGTTGTAAGTTTAGCAGCAGCAAATTGTTGGTATTTGCTGAGTTGTGTTCATTTCTTTTGCAAAATGAGTTGCCTTAATTTCCTTTGTTCCTTCATTGCATTGCAGGTACTGTAAGAATTGAGATGTTCAGGAACATGCAGAATGCAGAGATCATAAGGAAGATGACAGAAGAATTTGATGAGGTATAGTATGCAAATAGTTCTTTAAACATTACGAAATATATTCCAATATATTTTTGTTTTAAAATAATGCAATGGGCAAGTAACCAGTGTGAGAAATTGCATTGATAAGCAATGCAGTGATTTAAAGTATTGGATGGAGTGTAACAAGTCTGGGTGAGCTTTAGGAAAGAATAATGATGGAAAACCAAAAAGTGATGACATAATTTGAAAAGGTATTTCTAGTCACTCATCCTGAGAAGTCAGGATTGTGGTTTGAGTAGGCTCTGGATGGTGAAATCCCAGTACTGAAAAGTTAGTGAATTGTAAGTGTGCTATCAGGCAAAAGTGTGAAGAGGCTCACATCTGGTAGTGTAAGAGACCCTGGCTGCTTTTGATCACCAGAACCAGCTCAGGTCCATGGCTTTAGGAATATCCTTGTCTGTCTGCATCCTGGGTGTTAGAGGGGTTAATAAGAGGAGGCGGTAAAAACTGTAGAAAGTTTTCTCATCCCCCCTGAAATTGGTGGTTGTATTCTGGATTCTGAAGTTGGAACTGCCATCATACAACAAAGAACTCCGGATTCCTGAGACGGGACTGCAGGCTTTTGCAGCATTCTGCTCTGTTTGATGTCTGCAAATTAATGTTATGTTCATTTGAAATGGCAATTTAAACCAAATAGTATCTTGACATGAAAATTACCATTCAGAACAGTGTTACAGAAGGAAATACTCTTTCAAAAGATCTAAGCTTTTTGTTTGAAACTAGTGTCTTACAATTCAGATTGGGTATCTTCTGTCAAAATAAAAATGTTCCTAATGGTGAATGCTTTTTAGCTTTGAGATTTTTGAACTGTATTTTCTTTGATTTTTTTTTTTTTTGTGTGTATAAAAACCTTAAATATTCTGAATGTTCAGTTTTCTTTTCTATCTTGTTCATGGCCTTGAGCAACAAAATGTTTAATTACGTGCTTAACTATGACCATGTGGATGCTCCTTTAGCTCTACTCTGGTATTAACTCAGGACCTTTGTGTACAGGTGGGGTAGGGTACAGTAAATAAAGTTTAGGTGTACAGTGATGAAGAGAAGGATTCTATCAATTCATACTACGTTCTGGCTGAACTAGTTTTGCTTTTTAAAACATCACCCAACCAACGTTAGTAAAATGCAGTGAGTTTTTCCTAGTGTAATTTGAAAGCAGAACTGGATGTTGTCTTTAATCTAACCCCCGTTGTACACAATAGAACAGCCAAGGCACTCTCCAGAAGCCAAAGAACATCAGTTGTGTCAGTGTAACTGGTGTGTCACATTTTTATAGGTATTCAAGAATAAAAGGTACAATAAAGGGGCTTTATTGTCAATTTATTCTTCCCATTTCAGCTAGATGAGGTGTTCTCATTGCAGTCTTCAGGTGGTTTTCAAAATGGATTGTTTTATGTGAAAGTTAAAAATACATCATGCACCTGAGCAGTTACAAACAGCAGTAGAGATTCTGAGGATGTGTTCCAACATCTATAGACATACGTATATTACCTATATAAGTTCACATGCAGAATTCCCACAAGTACTGTGTGGCAGGGACTGAGTCTGGAGATGATAAGGTGGAAGCAGGGAGAAAAAAAGGAGGCTGGGGCATTCACAGAATCCTACAATGGTCAGAGTTGGAAGGGACCTTCAAGATCATGGAGCCCTGGGCAGGGACACCTCCCACCAGACCAGGTTGCTCCAAGCCCCATCCAGCCTGGCCTTGAAAGGCCTTGAAGTAACTACTTTGTATGGAGCTACTGTCTGGAAAACATTGAGGAGAAGTCTTATCATTTTAATTTCAGTCCTAAATTTAAAAAAATAGCAGACTAATGCTGGGCTCCTATTTACCTGGCAAGACATTGTACCTTTCTGAAATCCACTAACAAGCGTTAGGCATAAACAGAGGTAGAAGGCACAACTGAAGATACTGCTGTGTATTTTATACTCTGTTTATCTGGGTTTCTGTTGCATAATGCTTTGGTCTGATTCACAGAAGTTCTTAGGGCTCACAGCAGCAATTGAATATGCTAGGAGATGTCTTTATATCTTCTAGGAGATACCTTTATGTCAGGAGCTTTTCAACCCTCTGAATTGGTTTATTTAAACCAAAGCTCCTGTTTCTCTCAGATTGGATATTCAAAGCTGGAAGTAAAAAGAAGATAATGTCGTTCAGCTTTGCAATGAATGAGACAGGTCATTAAAAGTGCCTTGTAATTTTGTCTTTTTTCTAACGTTTGAGTGCTTGTCTTTGCAATTTTATTCGTTATTTTAGTATCATTGAAGTGTGTGTTATGTGGTATAATTTCGATAGATTAGGGGTTTGCTGCAGGGGGATATAGTTTATGAAGTTTAAGTAAAAGGTTATTTGATTACAGCTCCTCTGCGCTGCCGTTACCGGCTCTACGTGGTTCTGCCTGGGCAATAGGACAAGTCCCAAGAGAACAGATGTGCTTGTTCTTCACAGAAACCACAGAATAAATACCTACAAACGGGTTTACCTTTGATACTACTGGCTTCTTATCTTGGGAGAGATTCAGGATGGAGCATTATTGCCCTAATGTTTTGGATAGTCTGGAATCGGCATACAAATAAGATGACCAGGGAGATGGAATGTAGTCTTTTCCACTGAAGGGGGAAAAAGACCTTTTCTAATTGAAGGTGTGTGTGTCTCACCAAAATGCAGTATTGCTTGGAGTGAGAATAGTAAGAGTAGACTTGGAGAAGAGTAAAACTTAAATTAACTGAGCATTCACGTACCTGCTCCAATCTTGCAATAATCTTTGGAAGAGGGTATGTGAATCTGTCGTAAAACTTCCATTAATTCTATCAGAAGGCAGGTTTTACCGCAAAAGTGAAGGATATGTTTATAAGATCAAAAAAGGGTGATAAGATCTTTCCTGATAAGATCTCAGTTGTAAACATGAGGAAAGCAATTTGTGGGGAGAGGCAGCCAGTTGATTAGAGTGTTAACATAGAGTTGAAGTGGGGATGGAGAATGACACAAACCTTCTATCACATAAGCCTTTCTTTAGGTTTTGACTTTAAATACTTCCAAATATTCCTTTGTCATCCTTTTCCCCAACTTCCAAACCCAGGACACAAGGAAAAGAATTGAGTTTTGATGTGTATTTTGGACTATCCAGGGCTAATACTGCAAGTCTAGAACAGTTACAATGAAGTCTATGTACAATGAAGTCTATGTAAAAGGGGTTTCCTACCAACAAGATGCTTTGTTTATTGAAAAAGAATGTGTTGGTTTTATTTATTATTCTCTGTTGACTTGAAAGATAGTGTTTAGCTTAGAAGCTTAGACCATGATGGCTACAACAGCATGAAAAGAAATTAACTGGGGAGACTTCTAATACTTCATATTTTCATTTCCTTGTTTTTCAGGACAGTGGGGATTATCCACTTACCATGCCTGGGCCACAGTGGAAGAAGTTTCGATCCAACTTCTGCGAGTTCATTGGAGTGCTCATTCGGCAGTGCCAGTACAGCATCATTTACGATGAGTACATGATGGACACGGTCATCTCTCTTCTGACTGGTTTGTCAGACTCCCAGGTCCGGGCTTTCAGGCACACCAGTACATTAGCTGGTAAGTAAGCTAGCGCAGAGAAGAGGTTTTTCTCAAAGAAATAACTACTGTTTAGCCACTTTGAAAATTAATCCTGATTTTTGATTGAGGTAGAATTTGACCAGCACTGAGAACTCTTGAAAACTTAATCAAATCCAAGTACTGTCTATGGTATAACTGTAATTTAAACACACTTTTATTGTTTGGGAAGGAGTATGCTGAAACACTTAATCTGAGAGATTTTTGTCACACCCAAGGGCCTGCAGTAAATCCTATGAATCAAAAGTGGCATGCTTATGTCTGGCATTTTATTATTAGTTGTTCGGGTTTTGTATAGAATGTCTTCATGAGTTTGTATTTTATGGTATGATTTTATTCTAAATAAATAGAATGTGGGGAGCTCTAGGCCATGGTTGTAGGTCTCACTGTCTTCTGCTTCCAGCCGTGCTGCGCCTTTCAACACACCTGCCTGCATCTAGGAAAGCACTGGGTATATAATGAGATAGAACAGACTTTTCTAGTTTGCATTTTATCAGACCTATATAAGATCTCTGCTGTAGGACAGGTTAATTGCTGTCTAGCAGTAACTATTTTTCTCCAATTGCAAAGCGGTACTAGAGTGGCTGGCTTGGATGCAGGTGTCTAAAGCTGGTGAAGTCAGCTGATAAAACCATCTGATGTGCCAAAATACAGCTTTTTGGAAGGTTCTTCTCCCTAGACCTTTTATAGATCATGCCAAATAATTGAAGCCTGCATAGGAGACATTTGTTGTAGTTGGAATATTTCTGCTGCCAATATTTGTCACTGATATAGTCTTTCTACAATCAGCCTCTTACAGTTTTGTTCAGATTTCCAAGTGTTAAACACAATGTCCAACAAATTCAATCAGGAGTTGTTTAAAATTTCATCTCTTGCTACAAATCAGAGTAATTGGTGGATTTCCAGTGATATTGAAAAACCAACTCCAGATCTGACTGGACTTTGATTTTAAAATTGAAAACCAAACCCTTCAATTTACAGTGACTGAATTCTCCAGGAAACCCATCCTGCTGCATTCTTCTCAGTAGCAGGATGGTAAAAACATGAATTATGCAGGCATAAGTTTACAGATTTAGAGTTTACCTCTACAAATTCAGTGTTCAGAGGTGAACGGTATTTAAACTGCAGATAACCTGCTGGAAATCTGTGTCTGTTATTTAAACTGAGATGGAAACTCTATGTCTTTCCAGCTGATACTGTTTTTAATTCCAGGCCATTTTGGTTTGCTGCTCGCTGAGATTGTGACTGTTTCATAGGAGAGAGATTGCAGAGTGGGATGCACATTCCGATCCCTCACATTGATTGATTGGTTCATCTTTGTGTGGGACAGATGTTTGGAAAGTGTGAGGGGCTCAACTGGAAAGACAGGAAACAGCAGCACACGTTAGAGAGGTTACCCAAGACCTGTGCTATGGAGAAGAAATAGTCGCCGTTGTTTGGGATGGAATCTGTAGCTAGAAACTTCAAGCAAGGACAAGGAACTGCTAAAGTTGTTCATAACAACTAACTTCAGTTATTTAAACCACTATTGGCTTCTTGTATTAGATATGCATGTATGTAGTGCTTATACCAGGAGCTGCTGAAGAGCTCCAACATTTTCCAGTGACAATGCATGCCATTTATTTATTTATTTATGTGTTTGTTTTAACAAGCTTGAGAGCTTTGTTTGGATTCTACAAATTTCCTTCAAGCTAGTTATAGCACACTTAATTACATTGCTGTCCTGCAGAGCGGAGGTCAGCATGATGCCATTGAACTCAGTCTTGATAAAGTTTCTGAAATTCTACTTTTGGAAATTGATTTATTATTGAAAGAATGTTTTTGAGGGTTTTTTTTTTATTTGCTTCCATGATAGCCAATTTGAATGAGAAATGATTTCACTGTACCAAGAAGCTTAGGATGGACACGTGGGCTCTTCTGGAGTTGCCAGCTTTGAGCCATACCAAGATAAGACAGAGCTACCACAAAAGTAGCTTCACTTCTCCATTTGTGCAGTTGCTTTTTTACCTTGAAGACAATACTGCATATTTAGCCAGAGAGGATGTGATAGTCTGTTATGTCATTTTGCTGGTTTTTCACTATTGTAAGATGTGATAGGCTATGTAACCATACAGAGCGTGAGAAAGACCCTTATTAATGTTCTTGTAAAAATAAATTATACTGAAAAGTAGACATGAACGATAATAGCTGCAACATGTGTGAAAAAGGTGTATAAAGGGGTGTATAAAGTTCTAGTTGTATTTCTACATACTAAATACTTGACTTTTGAGCAGTATCAGACTTAATTTCAGAGAAACTGTGCTGTGGTCCCTTGTTAATTGAGTAATCCTCATAGAGTTAAGAGTTACCTGCAGTGTGGAAGCATCTCTAATGGTACCTTGCAGAAGAGAAGTGTCTGTAACTCCACAGTAACTGGTCTCATGGTGTACACCCATCCTCCAGCTTCTCACTGTCCTTATGTCAGAACACACATAATTTTCCAGAGAAGATGGCAAAGAACATTACCTTGAGCCCAATGCAGTAGATATACTCCCTTTTCTGACCTTGAGATGAGCCTGGGTATTGCTTGGGTGGGAAGTGCCTTTCCAGATGGCTTTGTGTCAGGGTCGAGGTGGTTATTTTCTGGGACTATGAATCTGCTGAGGAAATACGGCTTTTTAATTCTAACTATAGGTAAAGAGTTACATTCTGTCTTCTGCCTTTGCAGCTATGAAGCTTATGACTGCTCTCGTGAATGTTGCCTTAAACCTGAGCATTCATCAGGATAATACACAGAGGCAGTATGAAGCTGAGAGAAATAAAATGATTGGCAAGAGAGCTAATGAAAGATTGGAGCTGCTGCTTCAGAAAAGAAAAGAGGCAAGTGAAAAGATGAATTCATTGATTTTTCTTCCTGGTTCACGTATGTTCCCTCCAACAGAAAGTACAGGGTGGTTTGTGACTTGAGTACCATGGTGAGAAACACAAGATTAGTTCTTCAGTCCTGTTTGTGTGATCTCAAGCATATTACCTGGGCTACATTTTTTTTAAATCATGCATTAACACGTTCAGTTGAGTTTGTTTGCTGCTCTGCACACAAGGTAATTTTTATTCTCAGGCTTGTATGTGTGACCAAGCAAGAAGAAAATTAATCTCAAATTGTAAGTAGTAACTGTTTTGATTCTGCAAATGGATCTTGAAAAGAGGATCACATGTAATCCCTCACCATGCTGCCTGTTTCTCCCTTTGATCACTGCAATTATTGCAGTGTCTCGTTAGTACTTCTTTTTGTAGCTGCTTTCAGGAAACACTGGAGTGGGGGCTATAGCACCTGATCACAGGGAGAAACAGCTAGGGAGACATTAAAGTCTCTTTTAGTAAATAGCAGACTGGCATTAGGTGAGCAAAAGCATTAGAAAGTTGCTGTAATCATCCCTAAATAAAGGATTATATCGCAGGAAATTAAATTTTAGAGTTGTACTCAAAAGAAATTTGAAGACTAGAAGTAGGAAATAAATACATACACATGCAAAGAGCCAGGATCTGTAAAAATGCCATGTAAAACTCATAAGATTGATTTAAAAATTGAAGTGTATGTGTTTTAGATGTAAATATATTATTTTTAATATATTAATTTTGAATATATTTCCTCCACCACTGTTTTACTCCATAGCAAATTAGGGATGTCTGGATGCTTTACCTGCGCACACCTTGGGTTCTTTTAGATATAACTTTGACTCAGTATTGCTTGACTTTATAGTCTTTGTCTGGGGATAATTACAATTATGTATTTTTATTTTTATTTTATCCCTATGATCCACAACGCAATTTTATTTGGCTTTCATAATTCTTTAAATTCATGCACTCAGGTACAAAGCAAGAACAGTCTCTCCTGCCTAAGCTGCAAGAGAAACATTTTAAATTAAATATTAAATGCAAATGTCAGCCTAAAAGTATTTTAAAAAGCGGAGTTGCTTTGTTAAGATAGCTGGAGCACAGTTTCTATTCCACATCTGTTGATTGTTGCTCGGAATTTCCAGAGAAGGACAAAGTCACTAATTACACTGATTGACTTGGTTTAATATCTCTGTGTTTATGGACATCCTTTATACTGTTCTTTTTGATATCTTTTGGAGATGCAGTAGATAGTTTGTCTGGGGAGACTTGGAAGCAAGGCTGCCCAGGGTCACATGGGGCTGTGAACCCTGAAAGAAACATGAGCCTTTGGCAAAACCTTAACTTTTTATTTGTCTGTTCAATCTCTGTCGTATATATCACTGCTCACTAAAACTCATCAAAATGTTGTACCGGAGTGAGCCAGAGAGGAGCGGCGGTGATTGAGCATGTCCTCACATAGACAGTGCGTGGAGGCTAGTAGAGGGCGTTGTACAGAAGAGATTTATTAGGATTAGATGGTGTAAGGGAGTATATTTCCCACGTTTAAATATGCTGAGTTTACAATAGTACTCTGTGCTGGCACTTTCTTACTTGTTCTTTTGATGTAGTACCATCATAAACCTTTGTAGGCACATACACAGACATGCCTTTATCTCTGTGAAGCTACACAGGGACAGTTTGTAAGCCAAGTGTGGCAAATTCACCTGAAGTAGAAGCGATGGAACACTCTCTCTGAAGTGTTTCATTCTCCTGTCATCTTCCACATGCCTAATGTAGGAGCAGTGCGTGAAGGTCTGTTCTTGTCAATGCGATTTTCAGCTAAAGGGGATGATGTATGTAACAATCTGCCACAAAACAGAGGAAGTTGTGTTTTAGTTGCTGCCAGCAGTAATTCAAATTTTGTGTTTGGCACACACAGCTTTTCGAGCTTCTCAAAATATTTGCAGAGTCAGGAAGAGAATGTTTCCCTTATTTTCACTTAGGTTTAAGGAGGGGTGCGTTAAATCATTTTTGCATTGCTAAGAGCAGGAATTTCTGAGACACAGAGGCTCTCTCAAGATGCCTGAAGTTAAGCACTGAAATTCAACTACATGGTCTAGAAAAGTTGCAAGTTCATAAAGCAGTAAGGTTTTGGAGAAGATTGTTAGTTGATAACTGAAACTAAGATATGTCTGAGAATTGTATCTTCTAAATCTTAGCACGTAAAAGTAACAGGTTTCTCAAGTGGACCTACTGAATCTCTTGATTCCCTTTCTACACCAGTTCTGCCCCAGCATGTGGATCTCCATATCGGTTAAACAGCTGGTATAATTTACCATGTTTATAGCAAGCTGTAAATTCCCTGTAGAAAAAGCAGAAGATGCTGTCCCCTCATCTGTGCCGCTTAGTCTTGTGTGGTGCTGCTCAACTTCTCAGACAAAGAAACGTTAAAGTACACTTTTTCCTTCAGTATCGTAACAGCTCATAAAGTTCAGTCTCTCCAGCCTCTCTGGTGTGTTTTTATATTAACAATTCATACCCAGAGTTCTGTGGGAGCTTCCCCTTTCTCTTTCAGGGCCTCATTAGTTTTTCCAAAGGCTTCCTTAGGTTTCTTGGTTCATTCCCATCCTCATTCTGCTCCACAGTCTGTGCTGGGCTGTCTCTGTGGCTGTTTGCCTGCCTGTAGCCTGGCAGGTCAACCAGCTGAGGAGGGATGAGAAATTCAAGCTCCCTTTTGGGTTCTGTGTTCTTGAATGGGCATTTAGTCTGTGCATATTTGGGTTGAGCTGATGCTGAAAATAACACTTCTCCCAGAAGCCGTGTCTAAATACACTTGGTTTGTGTACACAGAGCTGATGTGCACCCTGCTTTTCCACTTACACATAATCCCTTTCACTATGAGATTAATTTCTTTGGCAGGTGTTTTACAAATTAGTCAAGAACTCTCAATGCCTCATATGCAAAATGGAGACAGCACCTCCTTACACTTTAGGAAACTGGGAGAGTTCATTTACTGAATTTTGCAAGCTGCTTTAGATCTTATCTGGAAGATACTGTAGAAATGTTTACAAATGTGGCTTGAAAAATATGAACCCTGAGGTGAAAGTGTTTATGATCTCATGGTGTGCAGGAAGTCAAAACAGCTGATCATAATTCTGCCTCTGGCTTTGAGGTGTTTTATCTGTTACAGATATGTATCCGTAATTATACAGGTTTTATGATTTTCTGCCTATGTGCACTGTACTAGCAAAGGCTCTGTTGTGGTTTTCATTCTGAAAATGCGGGAAAATTTGCATTCACACATGTTGCTGTATTCTACTTTGATATTAAGAAACACCCTGATAGAAGAACGATGCCTTTGAGTATAGTAGCACTTCTGCTCTAAAAGCTGATTGTATAAAATTGGCATCATCTTATTTAACAAAACTGCATTTTGGTGTGATTAAGTCATACTTACTTAGTTCAGTACAATAGCTGACAGTATGAGAATACTTTAATTTATTCCAAGATGTTCCTTTAGGATTTATTAATGATTCATTGACACAAAGTAAGCTTTCCATGGTACAAAACGTGCTCATATTATACAGGAAATGTTAAGGTTGTTTTTTTTTAAAAAAAAGTCCTGTTTAGAAAAACATGGGTTTTTTTCACTTGGGTTTGGTTTATGTTTGGGTTTGATTTTTTGCAGTTTAAGGTCTGGATGTCAGAGGGGGTCCCAGCATTAATCCCCCGTGCTCTGATTCTGGAAATCTTCCTGCTTCAGAAACTCAGTTAGCATGGGCACTGAAGATAAGATACATTCCTTACATAGGAATTTGAATTTTTCAGAGGAGATTCCTGATCTGTAACCAGCCCCGTTTCTGCAGCTGCCGTTCGCTCACTTCTTTCTGTTCAACTCTGACTACAGCACTGACGGGTGACGTTACTGAACACACAGGCTCTACTTGTCTAAATTTCAGTAGCAGTAAAATGGTGATGACTACTTTAAAGGACCAACTTGCAACTAAGTTATTTGATGTTTGGGGAGAATGTTAATTTTCTTCCATTAAGGCGTTGCGTCCATATGTATGTATGTATATCTGTATGTATAGGCATGTGCTGGGAAAATAGAAAGTGGTGAATCTAATACCTTTAACTTAGTGCTCTTCTCTGATCTCCTAATGTTTCCCAATAAGGAATTGTATAATATCCAGTTATAATAAGCAGTGATCTTTTATTTATTTTTGTTTTTTCTTTTTGCAGCTACAAGAAAACCAAGATGAAATCGAAAATATGATGAACTCTATTTTTAAGGGTATATTTGTTCATAGATACCGGTAAGAAAATGCATGCTGCAGTAGGCTCTGCTAACAAAGTATATTCATAAATAATGTTGAGGGCTGTTTCTGTGTTGATTTTTTTCTTTTGATGTAATAGTCTAGGTGCCACAAAAGCAGTATCAAAACACTGAAGTTATGGAAGAAAATCTAAGTGTAACACACTGTGTAATTATACAGTAGAACCTTCCACACAACTTTATTTTAATTCAGTAAAACAGTTGTGAAGGGTTGTGGGAGACGTGGAATTTGAATCTTTGTCTTTAAAAAAGAAAAAAAATAAATAGCCCAAAGTGGGAGCACAACCGTGATGCATCTTAAGAATAATCAAACGATCACTCTGTATCATGAGAGAGGAGGTTTGGTTGTTGGGAACCTCTGCTCTGCATTTCCTTTTGTATGTTTTAGATATAAACAGTAAATTTCTGATCTTCTCACCATATATGCTTTAACCACAACTTCGACTTTGGACTTTTTTCTCCTTAAATTACAATCAGAAGCCTGAATTCCAGTTACCATGTATTTTTTTTGTTTGTTTTTTAATTGTTTTGGATGTTTGTTGCAAGAACGTTAGAAAAATTACTGTGGTATTTAGCACATCACAAAGGGGTTTTTATTAGTTAATGCTGCTGCCTTGTGAATACAGAACCACAGCAGGTTATATATATTTGTGTGTGCACGTGAATCCACACACGCGTGAACTCCTGCTTACTTTAGAATTGCACAAACCAGTGGATGTGGACTGGTACATGCTAGTTTGGAATATGGTTTATCAGAGAGCAGTAGTCTTTTAAAATAGATTTAGGGTTGTTTTGTATCACAAGATACCTCAGAGCATCTGCAGCATCTTGGTGAAACCAGCTCTTTAAATGTTAATTGACTTACTGAAGTCAAAAGATAAAATTCCAGGATACTAAATTATGCAATTAACCTTTCCGATTTAAATTTTGGTTTAAAACTTTGCCATTTATGAAATCTTTCAGACAAATGGCAGAAAACATGAGAGGGTATACGAGAAGAGGGGTTAGAAGGTGAGAAGGAACCTGCAGTTCATGGGTGGATTTTGTAATTACGGAGAAAAGTGTGCAGGGAACCTGGAAGGGGCCTGTGCTAAGAAATACGTGAGTGTGAACAACAGCGTGTATCTTCTGTACCTGAGCATGATACTTGAAAGGAAGTTTATAGCAGTGCTGGGAGCATCTCTCTGAGATCAGAGGTAGCAGCAAAACAGGGTCTTGAAAGACAAGGGATCTAAGTATAGTGATTACTTCCAACAGAACCTCGTTTTCTGCATGTTTATGTCACAATTCTTATTCTTCAAACCTTGTGTCCTACTCTGTCCTGCACACCTGTGGGATGATTTCATTTGCTCTCCGTATGTTTCTTCCCTTTCTGAGGAAGAGGCGAAGGAGGGATGGTGAACTGAGAGGTCTGAGAGGCAATGGAGTGGGTCACAGAATCCAAGAATGATACAGGGTTGGAAGGGACCTCTGAAGATCATCTGCGCCAACCCCCTGCCAGAGCAGGTCCACCCAAAGCAGGTTGCACAGGAACGTGTCCAGGTGGGGTTGGAATGTCTCCAGAGATGGAGACCCCACCACCTCTCTGGGCAGCCCCTTCCAGGGCTCTGCCACCCTCACAGGGAAGAAGTTCCTCCTCATGTTTAGATGGAACTTCTTATGTTCCAGTTTGTGCCCGTTCCCTCTTGTCCTGTCCCTGGGCAGCACTGAAAAAAGACTGGCCCCATCCTCTTGACCTCTCCAGCCTCCCCAACTCCTGTGAAGCTCCTGGGGGTCTGTTACTACATATGCCTGAGTATGAGTCATCTGGAGACAACAGAAAATGTAGATTCAAATTTCTGCACTCGTATTTGTGCGAGAACATAGAGGGGGAAAAAATGTTTGTACTAAAACCAGCTAATTAAGGAGAAAACCAGGGATGGAGATGGGGGAAGGAGAGGTTTTCAAGTGATTACTTGCTTCCATAGTATTTCTTAAGCATCCCTTCTCTCAAGTCGTTCAAATGATTTATAAACATGACATCATTTTACAGTCCTTAGCAAGTGTGCAAGTGGTAATGATTTAAAAAGAACATCATTTTAATTATTCCCAGAGAAGAAATCCCTTTCCATAATATGATTCAGATTCTGCCGCAGTGATTCATGCTTAGTGACCTTTGGAACTTAAATAGCAAGTCTTTGAACTCAACAAAAAGCCCCCCCACACCGAACTGTTTCATTCAGAATGTTGCTCTCTTCCTATTAGGAAGACTGAGGTTACATCTTCTTTCTCTAGATTACTTTATAATTTACTGTAAGATTTCAATACTCGTTTCTCACACTATGAAAAAGAAAAAAGCTGAACAATTTTCTAGGTGCAGTGTTAGTCTTGTGTTAACAGCAGATTTGGTCAAAAATGAAGATATGCTTAGTAAGCACACAAGAGATGTACCTACCCTGTTGCCTGTTTCCCCATCTCTTTCCTGAATCGCTTTCTTGGACTATTTTTGTGTCACTTTATGACACATTTGGTTGTCCATTGATTTTTTTTCTTTTTTTTTTTTTCCACTGTCTCTGAAACTGAGATGTAGCATCAAAGGGGAGACATAAGAGCAAACTCAGAGTCAAGTTGCTGAGCTCACATTGGTGAGAATAAAACCAGCAGAGATGATGACTGGTAATTACCCAGGAATACAGGGCCGTGAGGGTAATCAGACTCTGCAATAGGTTGTCCAGAGAGGCTGTGGAATATCTGGCCTTGGAATTACTCAGATATTTCTTGTACAAGGCATGTGTAGGGGCTGAGGTATGGTGATGTTCAGAGGTCCTCATCTCAAAATAACCAGTTTTGTGTCTGTGTGAGTCCAATACCTTTGGTACGTGGTATGTAGTAATAAGATACTATATACAGGTAGGTCAGGGATCTTAAAATAGTGAGGTTTTTGTCTGAAGTTCAAGAAGGTGAAAATCCTTTGCAGGATGTACGTATGTTTAAAAAAAAAAAAAAAAAAGGAGAAAAAGGAGTGGAGGGGTGACCTGTTTCTTCATTTTCTTCATTACTTTGATCTGAGATTGTTGCCACACAGCTTCTCAGGTGTAACACCTTTTCATTATGAGTATTTAAGCTCATCATTCTCAACAGTTATTTGAGATCTCAACATTTTGGTTTTGCTACTTCCCTGTTTTTGATTTAGCAACGTGTGTCCAGACACATTACCCTTTCAGAGGGTAAGATTCAGAGAACTCCTACTTGAGCCCTGCTTCATGATACTATTTTGTTTTGAATGTTCAAAGAGCCATTCCTCCAGCAAAACATCTACTACAGTTTTAACTTCTGGCAGACCTGAGTGGGGATCCTCAGGCTGATGGACACCATGGTTTTGTGAATTTATGCGATGCAACGAGCCTGAGGCATTATTTCGGCAGTACTGATAAATAAGATTAAACTTGCCAAATGTAGATGGCATCTTTACAGAGAAGATGCTTCTGTCTCCATCCAGGGTGCTCGTTGCCCTCCTGCTGGGTAGATAGAGTGATGGCCGTAAGTTGTGTCTGAGTTCCAATCTAAGAAACAAGAGTGTTGCGTGAAAAACAGGGAGAAGGGAATATTAGGTGGAAGTCTGGTGAGGGAGCAGGTAGGAGACTGAGAGGCATAAAAACCATAGAAAAATCCTTTTCCCTCTCCCTAAATATGTTATCTGAGGGAGGTGAAGCACACATCTTAAGTGACAAGAAAATGCATTATATTCTTACACATGTTTAATAAACAGCTGGAAATGGCCTGAGCCATTTGTCACTTAGAGGCATAAGAAAAGAGAAAGGGAAAAAGTTAGATCTTGTACTTAAATGAGTTTGACCTTAATATTAAGTTTAAAAATCCCACTCCCTTTCCCAAGAAGCCCTGTGTCATGCTTCATGTTAGTATGGTATAAGTCTTGGGGAAACGCTGGGTTTAGAGATATGTAGAGCTACATCTTGAAATTCAAGTCATGCCTTCAAACAATACGATTCCTTAGTCTGGCAAGAATGTTGGATAATCAGCTTAGTAACGCATTATTGAAACAGTGATTTAAGTAGCACTTTGTGTAGAATTACTTAGAAACAGGGGTGCTGGTTACCAGCCCTTCCCAGGAGTGGGATCTGCAGGCAGCATTCACCAGAATTTCTGGAAGTGGGCTCTGCACACTTGTTTTTCTTACCCTTTTTCCCTTATGGAGTCCTAATCCAGCTCCAGAGATGAGAATCACAGAGAGAAGTAGAAAAGACATTTTATCGAAGAGTCTTCGTAACTACATCTTCAAAACATTTAGAAACTGTCGAGCAGCCCAAGGGAATGACCTGGTTTGGTTCCATTGGCAAAGGTTCATTGTTGCAGGGCTGCACCATTTCACGTCCCTTGGCTGGGAATTTGAGATTCCACCCCAAAGAACGCCAGCAGCAGGACATGGACCTGTTGCAACGGGTCCAGCGGGGGGCCGTGAAGATGCTCAGAGGGCTGGAGCACCTCTGCTGTGAAGACAGGCTGAGGGAGCTGGGNCAATTAGTAAAGCCTGTTTCCTGACACCGTTTGCTGTGGTTTGTCCCGCGTTGTACGGGCCTGCCTTCTCGACCCAAAATTTGAAAAGAAACCAGTGAATTTCTTATCTGATCCCCTTTTGTCAAATCTCTTATGAAGCTGCATCGTGGGGAGCCTCTCCACTAAGAGTAGGAATACAGGTAGGGAATTTTGCTGCAAATAGTTTGCTGTTTCCCATCCACTGCGTAGACATTCCTTTGCAGTTTGTGCTGAAAAAAAAAGGTTAAATATATTTTATGTCTAATATTTATAGATCCATCATTAGTTCTGTTTCTGTGCTGGACTAGATTCCGTGCCTTTCTAGCAGTGTTTGGCAAGTAATACAAAGTTACGTCACTAATTTCTAATTATGATAATGAATAATGCATGACTTATTCCAAAAGTACTTCCAGTGCTGGGATGATTAGTATTGGTAACATCCCCAAATCGGATATATTTCAAAAAACTAACCCATTCATAGTGACTATAATGAGAAGCTAAAATATATATTTTAGTGTGTGAAAAAATGATAAGAAAATAATTACAGTGTAATAACGAGCGATTGATCCCATGTATAGATAGCAAAGGTATAAAGGCTTTTAGGCTGTATCGTGTTGGATACCGCATCATACGGGCATGGAATCTGTGCTGGGGATTCCTGCAAGACAACAAACGGTTCTTACTGGTGATACAGTTACCTGGAAGATGGTGGTCAAGTGGGAAACTGGTGTCTCACAAACGTTCCTGCCTCTCCAGCAACTTGATTCTATCTGCTAGTCTCACAATCTTTATGCATGATTCTTTCCAGTTTTCAATTATACCAAAGATGTTTAATTATTTTCATATGAGATCTTGTAATTAATTGGATAGTGTTGTTTTATTATTGTTTTATTTGTTTGAATTGTAAATAGCAGCTTGGAGTGAGTGTTTGTCCTTCCTGCCTTGGGATCCCCGAGAAGCTTTTGAATGAAGAATCAGTTTTTCACTGTCTGCCTAGGGAAGTTTGCATTCTTACAGAAAAGATAAATTTTCCTGAGTTTTGGCTGCCCGTGCTGCATGATTAAATAGCTGTTGACATTTGGGTTCTTTTGGGGATTGCCATTAAATCCTTCCAAAATGCTTCACAGTTAGTAAATTTACAAGGTGGTGAAATAACCTACTTGGAAGTGAAGAACTAAGGCTGTCATCCCCAAGTGGAAATGCCTTCGTGGCTGCTACGTGTTGCTTCGTATGTGACTCCCGTTTTTAAACTTGAATCATACTTATCAGTCTTTTAGATTGTTTTGTAAGTCTTGCATTCTGATTCCTTCCACCTATATTTTGTTTTCAAAATAGTTTAAAAATTACTCCACAAAAGAGAATTTGGTAATCTAGTTTAGTGTGAAGTAATATTCAATTAGATCTATGTATATGAGAATATATTCATAGTTTTAATTAACATTTGTATTCGTTGTGGCTGCATTCCTCGTAACAAATGCCATTTTTATAGTGTAAATTCTTGAACGTAGTATTTTAGCACATTCATCCTTGCAGTGTCTAAAACTTGCCTGAGAACCCCTTGTTGGAATAGCTTATTTAATGCCCTACTCTGCTCGTTATGCAGCTTGTCTGCATTGTGGATACAGGCTGAGAATGCTGGAGCTGTTCAGCCTGGAGAAGAGAAGGCTCCGGGGAGACCTTGGAGCAGCATTCCAGGATGTGAAGGGAGCTCCAGGAGAGCTGGAGAGGGACTCTTGGTCAGGGAGTGCAGTGACAGGACAAAGAGTCATGGTTTTGAATTGGAAGAGGGGAGATTTAGATGGGATATTAGGAAGAACTTCTTGGGTGTGAGGGTGGTGAGAGCCTGGAAGAGGTTGCCCAGAGAAGCTGTGGCTGCCCCATCCCTGGAGGGGTTCAAGGCCAGGCTGGATGGGGCTTGGAGCAACCTGGTGTGCTGGGAGGTGTCCCTGTCCAGGGCAGGGGAGTGGAACTGGCTGATCTTTATGGTCCTTTCCAACTCTAACCATTTTATGATTCTGTGATTGGCAGTCACCTTGGTTTCAATGTGGCAGAGTCTTCAGCGAATTTGTCAGAACAGTTTTAATGGTTCTGTTCGGAAGTTGATAGAATCAGTGTGTTTCACGTAGGCAAAGAGAGACAATGACAGGGATTTGAAGACATTCCTACAAATGTCCCCCTCACACTCATATTGTTTTAAATGCATGTTTTATGCTGTTCCATCAGTACCATTTTTCTCCCCATAATTAGACAGTGAATGAGAAAAGCAGAGACTGGACTGTAGAAGTGTCAGGTCTAGACGTGTGTGACAGTGCAATTGATAGCCCCGTGCATTTAGGAACTGGAATTTTCACCTTGGTACCTGGAAAATCATACGCAGCAGTGGCTCCTGTTGAAGTGGACCAGTTGGGGGGTTGGAAGTCCATAGGCAGTTGTGATATGGAGTAACCACGGTTTTGTGTGTATGAACTAACACAGTAAATATCTTGAGCACAAGATGGAGTGCATTTTATTTATATTTTGTAAAATATTTATTTTCAGTAATGAAATATATTTATTTATATTTTGTAAAATTGAAGGCTTTAGGAAAGATAGGGTTTCTCTTTCGCAATTAACTCTCTTGCTTGAAACCTGGTGTTTTGGTTGTTTTCCTATAAATCAGATTTCATTTTGGGGTTCTGTTGTTGCTGGTTTAGAATTAAATTGAGGTTTATTACATTTCTAAAACATTTTTTTTAAAATAAAAGTACAGAAAAAGAATCCCAATTATAAGCAAGGCCGGTGTTTGCAAAGCACCAGCCATCCCCTTCTTCTCTATGGTGGCTCTTTATGTTCTTTGCTTATTACAGCTGAAGTTCTGAACTGGGAAGCAGTGCCAGCTGGAGTGGCACAAGCGATTTCTCATAGTAACAGATGTCTCAGAGATGAAATTACTAAAGGGCCAGATGGCCCCAATCCCTTTTCCCGTTGTTTAAGCCGTCGTTCATTATTAGTAAATATGCCATGCTCTATGTCAGTCAGGCAGGAAAGTGCCAATCAGATTGAAATCATTTCCATCCCTGATCTCTTTAGATGATCTCTCCAGACAGTTTCCTGCTGCCCCTCCTCAATAAGCAGCTGATAAGTCTGCCTGAGATATGTTTTTGCCTCTTCCATCACTTGCTACAATTAGAATGTAGAAAAAAAGGCAAGAAAACTGGAAGAAACCAGTGTTGAAATGTAGACGTTTTTCAGAGTTTTGTTAGGGAAGCTTTCATGGGGTGCATGAAGCAAGACCTTCTTACATACCAAATTCCATTCTGCCCCGCTTGCAAGCTCCTTTGGTTAAACCAAGTAACTTGTTCTGCCTTGCGGTTGTTCTGCACCCTCTGGCTTGAGACAGTCAAGCCTGCTCAGCAAGTGTCAGTTATGATGTTTCAGAAATGGTTGTCTAGAGTCTAGAGTTTTGTAGCTTGGATTCATAATCGTAGAATTATAGAGTAATTTAGGTTGGAGAAGTCCTTTAAGGTCATCAAGTCCAATTGTTAACCTGGCATTAGGTTACCAGTCCACCACTAATCTGTGTCCCTCAGCACTACATCTGCATGAGTTTTAAATACCTCCAGAGATAGCAACTCTACCACTTCCCTGGCAGCCTTTTCCAATGCTTGATAACCCTTTCAGTGAGGAAATTTTTCCTAATGCCCATCGTAAATCTCCCCTGGCACAACTTGAGGCCATTTCCTCTTGTCCTGTTGCTTGTTCCTTGGCAGAAGAGACCGACCCCTCCCTCACTCCAGCCTCCTTGCAGGAAGTTGTAGAGAGTGAGAAGGTCTCTCCTCAGCCTCCTTTTCTCCAGGCTGAACACTCCCAGCTCCCTCAGCTGCTCCTCATGAGACTTGTTCTCCATACCCTTCACCACCTTCACTGGCTTCTCTGGATACACTCAGTGTCTTTCCTGTAGTGAGGAGCCCAAAACTGGACACAACACTCGAGGTGGGGCCTCACCAGGGCCAAGGGCAGGGTGACATTCACCTCCTGCGTTCTACTCCCCACGCTGTTCCTGATCCAGGCCAGGATGCTGTTGGCTGCCTTGGCCACCTGGGCACACTGCTGGCTCATGTTCAGCCCACAGATGACCAGCACCCCCAGGTCCTCTCCTGCCAGGCAGCTCCAGCCACTCTGCCCCAAACCTATAGCGCTGCAGGGGGTTGGTGTGACCCAAGGGCAGGACCTGGCACTTGGCCTTGCTGAACGTCATCCCATTGGCCTTGGCCCATCCATCCATCCAGCCTGCCCAGGTCCCTCTGTAGAGCCTTCCTACCCTCCATCAGATCAACACTCCTGCCCCTTGGTGCCCTCTGCAAACTCGCTGAGGGTGCACTCAGTCCCCTCATCCAGGTCGTTGATGAAGACATTAAAGAGAACCAGCCCCAGTTCCCCTAGGGAACACCACTTGGGACTGGCCACCAACTGGATTTAACTCCATTCAGCATGACTCTTCTGGCCATGACCTTCCCAGCCATTTTTATTTTTTTTTACCCAGTTTAATTTTCTTTGAAAAGAGGAAAGTGAAAGATGGACTAATAGACCGAGAAGCAAACTATGGTGAGAATTCTTTGAGATAATGAAAATATTGTATCTGAATGTGGAAATATTAAAATTATTAGATAGATCAGTGGGTTTAGGTATGTAAAGGAACAGAAAATCTGTGAGAGCAGTGAGGACAGTGACAGACCCTACATAGTGAAGTTCATCAAAAGAAAAGCAAAACAGCTGGGGCAGTGGAAACGAAAAGTGAATGGTATGTGTCTGTAATTGAGCTAATACTTTTTTTCTTTTTTTTCCTTGTTAGTGATGCTATTGCTGAGATTAGAGCTGTCTGTATTGAAGAAATTGGTGTCTGGATGAAAATGTACAGTGATGCCTTCCTGAATGATAGTTATTTAAAATATGTTGGTTGGACACTACATGACAGGGTAAGTATTGTATATTTCTCTACATAGCAGAGTGCACTGTAGGTGGCTGGTGTTATACTACCCTAGACATGTTTAGGATATCATCTTTGGTTTGTAGAGATGGTTCTTTTTTCTTTCCTGCTATTTATCTTTAAACGAGGTTATTTCAAGGTGTTCACTTAAATTAGGATGCAGTAGTCTCAAACTGCGCGCTTGCTCCATGTGCTTTTTGTGGTTTCATTATCCATTAGAATATCTTAATAGAAGTGTTTCTGTAGCGCTTTTCTTCTGTTTACAAGAAAAAGAGAAGTCTCCTCAGATCACCACTGAGAACCTTTGAGTCTGAAGCAGGATGCAAAAGGGATTTCCACATGTGGCTTTCATTTGCGTTGCCCAATAGTTAGAGGAAAGAGAACATCTCTGGGTCTCCAGCAGACATCACTGGTTCCACAACCAGTTCTCATCAGTTCATTTTTCCCTTGAATAATCTCTTCAAGGCTCTCTTTATCTTTTTCTTCAAAAAATTGCTGAAACAGCAGGTGGAAGCAAAAGGTTTATATCCAGAGGTTCTCTCCTGTCTCACCATGGTTCTGCCTACTGACGGTATCCACAATGTGCCTCTACTGGGTGGCACCAGGCCTAAGTACCACCCAGTTCCTGCAAGGAAGTGGGCAAGGGCAAGCCCATTCCTAACGTTAATAGCACAGGACTTTGCACTTCTGACCAGACAGCAACCAGGAAAAAAATTAAAAGTTTGCAAATTAGGATTTTAGGTGTGGTGAAGAGCTTGTAAATTCCCTTGAATAACTGCAGTGGGTTTTTTGGGAGCTTATTCCTAGCAGAATGTTTCCGCAAAGCAGCACTTCCAGCGGGAGAGTAGAATCTAGCAGCATTGCACTTGGCAGCTCTCAGTCCCCTTCTGGTATCTGTGAGGTCCAGCCATTTCTCACAAAACTCCCTTTAACCAGCTGTGAAACCCAGCCATTCCTCACGGCCCTGGCTGTGACTGGTGTCAGCCTCACACACTGTTATCTGTCACATCCAGCAATTTCTCATGTCGTGTCCCTGAGTGTCTCACCTCCTCTTCACTGAGCTTAACCTCAGGCCACGGTCTAGTCATCTGCCTGCAGCCTTAACATACATTTTTACTTAACCTTTTTTAGATTAATATGTTCTTTCATATCAGTGTTCTTTCAATTACAGTGTTACAGTAAAAAAAAAAATCAAAACGGTTTCCATCTGGACCAGAAGCAGAAGAATTCTATCAGGCTACTCTTCTGCTCCTTGCTTTGTAATGTTTATGGTTGCCAGTCTCAGTAATGCCTTGGGGTTCTCAGTCTTCAAATCACTAGCTAATCTCTTTCCTTTCCTGATATACATGATATGTGGTATTTTTTGCTGATGTAGCGTATGTTTAATGTCTACAGTAAGTAGAATAGAAGGAGTCAGAGGCAGGTGAGCCATGTGTCAGAGGACGGAAAGGGAGAGAATGGAGAGAAAGAGACAATTGGAGAGACACAGAAAGGAGGAAGAATATCTTGAGAAAAGATGGAATAAGAGCCAGTTAAAAATACAAACCCTCCAGAAGTACAAGATCCCTTAACAGCATGATTTTCATTGGCACTACTTGAAAAACTTGCCAACCAGTACCCACATTTCTTTCTTTTACTTTGCTTTGATAAGGAGATAATTTTTGCTACGATCAGTATTTAAAATATTGCAAAAAATGAAAGCTGAGGCAGTAGCCATAAGGTATTTCATATGAGCAAAAACCCCAAATTGATTAAGTTCTCCAGAAGTTTGCTACTACAAAAAAGGTATGTTTCTATCAGGATGGATCCTTCTTCCCAGGTCTGTGATATTACAGAGAATTTTGAGTAGGTCATGGCCCTCCCAGAGCAACATAGACTACCTGGCACTTCTGCCATGAAGAGCCTATGTCTTGCTTTTTGCTCCATTAGCAGCACTAACAGTTTTGTGCTCAAAACTCAGAAGTGCCTGGAGGGTTATCTCATCAAAAAGAGGGCAAATATTACAAATGTTTGTCATTTACCAGTGCTGATAAACATTTGATGGCTTTGGTTTGGATCCTGACTTCAAATTCTAAATAAAAGAAAGCATTGACAATTAAGCATTAGTGTAAAGCATTCCTCATATTCATGAAAAAAGGATTTTATTTAACAAAAATGATAAAAATATAGAAATGATTATCTAAAAACACTTTGAGAGAAGGAGAATGACAGGAATAACTGGACTGGAGAAAGAGGCATGCATGGAACCAGTGACTGGATGAATTCAAGATGCGGGAGAATGGAAGGTCTTAGAGTGCTGACAGTGCAGATATTTTGTCTGTTATTTACTTAGAAGATGACAAGGCTTTCTGTGAAAATACGTTTTTTTTCTTTTTATTTCTGTAAAGCATAGATGTGACTAGACAAAAATAGCTGGAAAGTGATGCTCATTTACTGCAACAGAATTAAAGGTCTTGTGTGGTTGCAAACATTTGCTGCCTTAGGTTGACTCATACTCGCTGTGAACTTCAGCTCAGAATTGCAGAAAATCTGGCTAAAATCTAGTCTGGGAAATATTTTTGCTTGTTCCTTTCCTGCTTAAGGCATAATTCACTGTATATTCACAGTGTTTCTCCCAGACAGTCATATTTTCTAAAAAAACCTCTAGTGTTGGGTTTTCCACAGCTTTCTGTAGCAGTTTGAGTGCTTAACCATGTTTGCCACTAAAAACTTCTTCCTCACAGAAGCTAAATAGACTGTGTTGTCATTTTAACGTGTTACTTCTTTTCCTACCCACCGTGCCCATCAAAAGCAGCAATTCCCTTTTTTCCCCCTCTTCCTTTAAAGCAAAGTAACTTTCCTTTGATGGTCTCCAAAGGTGTTTACAGAAAGTTTTCTTGTGTCCACTCCATACTCTGCCCAGACCTTTTATATTTTATCTTCCTTTTGGGTTTTTGTCTTTCTCTTGTGCTTGACCTCCTAATTAATTCATTAATTCATCTCTTTGGTAAGTACGTCTCTTCCTATTCTCACTCTGCATCACTGTGTTTGCAGCTCTTACCATAAGTTTCTGAGAAACTACCCCAACTTTAGCATTCCCACCCAATTACTTCCTTGCTAGATACAAAATGTCTGCTGTTTCTTTCCACCAGAAGTGTTTGGGTTCTTAGAAGCTCACGTCGATTGGATGATTCTCACGGTCACTCAAGAAACGTCTCGTGTCTCTGGCCTGTTGATGTTCTGAGGGACATTTCTGGTCCCCCGTTCCATTGAGTGTGGTGTGTCCATGCACACCTTCACTTTGGCCTTTCTTAGGATCTGGTCCAGGTCATTGCTCTTCGTGCTTCCCTGTGAACTCCTGTCACTAATCTCTGCTGACTCTATTTTAAAACCTTAGTAGGATTAGCCAGCTGACATGCAGGGGCTCTTCCCTCTCCAGAGAGACGAATTCCATCCCTCACCAACAGTTTAAAAAACAGACCTTTTTGCTGTCAGAGAAAGCCTCCTCCTGCCATTTCTCTGCCAAGAAAGGCAGTCGTTCCCAGGAGCTGCCTTTGCTTACAGAGACCCTCAGTATCAGGCCTGAACTTGACTCTGGGATCATTGATCCAGAGCATTCAATGATGTCCACAAGGGCTTTGGACGCCACAGGAATCTGGACCTTATCAGACTATTTCTTCTGTATCAAACCAGTTTAGAGTTCTGTGTTTCAGGACTACAGAACTAGATGAATGTCAAGCTGTCTGCTCACAAGTGGGACAATCCTTAGTGGACCTGTAACTAAATCTGCTCCCTCGCTGTTGCCCTGTAGAGTTCATCACTTGCCAAAACTGATACTGATCCTCTGTGGCCAAATATGCTATGGCCTTAAGCAGCTTCTAATGTTCTTAGTCGTCTTCTTATGCTTAGCGATGGCTCCAGGGATCCTTGCCTTTCCAAATGCCACAGCGCAGAGGAGACACCCATTTCTGGCACTGCCACACAGGTGCCAGTAAGAGAAGAACAAGCAGCAGCATTTCTCTGTGCTTGTTAGCAGCCGATCACATCCACCTAAAATTTTTCATCAAGAAAGTTCTTTTCTGTACACTTGAAAGATCTTAAAATAGATCCTTCAAACATAGCTTTCATCTCGCTCACCTTCTCCGCAGTGGTGATCAAAAAGATCCCTAGAAGGAAGTGTGAGTACTTAGGGGACTCCTTGGAGATATTTAAAGATATAGATATATAGATATGCAGATACATAAAGAGATGATTTCTTGGGAACAATAGTTTTCTAAGGAAAAGTTCTCCTGAAAATCCTCCTTTCAACTTCTGTCCTTTCATCTTCTCTTTCAATTTTTGAAATAGGTGGGAAGGCAGAAAGAAACTTCTGGTTTTATGTCAGGCTCTGAATGTTCCTTCGGTTTTCAGCTTTAGTGTTTTTTTTAAATACAGACATAATAGAAAGGCTCAGAAGTGAAGCCCTCTGGGTATGGAGTTTTATTTGTAAAGTTCAATAATTTGTGTTAGTTCTTGAGCAGCTTAGGGCCTTTGACTTGGTAGTGTTCTTGCTTTCATGAGAACTTTGTAGAGTTTGCAGAGGTCATACTTGAGCAGATTTCTGTTTATAACCTTTTTGCCATCTACAAATATTTTTCAACAAGAATCCATGGTTTGCCAAGTTGAGCTGAACGATACCTCTGGAGCCAGGCAGATGACGTGCACATGCCCAGGGGCTCCATCCCTTGGTCATCAGTGTTCCTGTAGGTGACAAACCTTGATCCTTAGGCACTGCCTTGGGCCACCCCCGTTTCCTACCTACAGCCCACTAGATCAAAACAATCCCTATCTAAACAGCAACTGGGAATGAGCTGCTGCCACCAGAGCAGCATGGACAGAAGGACACAAGCCACTCTTCTTCTGAGGGCTCCTCAGGCTGTGGCTTCGATATGGTGGGTTTTTTTCGATGGAGAGACCCACTGGGGGGGTCTCTTGGGTCTTTTGCACCCCACAGTCTGTGCCTGCCCTGTGATGAGAGATGGGCTGAGAACATTTCAGAGCAATTAATCGATTGTGTGTTCCTCCTGTCCCTGGGAAGAGGAGGTGGCCAAGGTGCTCAGACATTTGGAGCACTTGTGCATCAGTCGGAAACACTAGGTGTTGCTTACCAATCCTCTGTCTCCTAAAGACAGAACCATACTGTCCTCACTGGCCCCTTGGGATCTCCCTCTTTGTTTTGTATTTATTTGCTACATTCTTTGTCTTTTTGTGGAGTTACTTGAAAGAGAAATGGTAACAGACGTTTAAGTGATGGAGCATTAAATTTTTTATATATGCAAATAAGGAGAAAATGTAACACTTTGTAGGCAGCTGCATGTGGTTTTTGGCTTTTAGCTGAATTGCAGATTGGCTTGAGTAAATTTTAAATGTACATTAAACAAATTACAATCTGATAATATTTAATATTCATGTGTATTTGATGAGAGTATTCTGTCAGCTAATCTAAGTGTGTTTTATTTAGCAAGGTGAAGTGAGGTTGAAGTGTTTGAAAGCTCTTCAGAGTCTGTATACCAACAGAGAGTTATTTCCAAAGCTGGAGCTGTTCACTAATAGATTCAAGGTAAGAGGAAATACAATTTTTGGAAGGAGTACAGGAAATAAAAGTATCGTCTGTCTCATCCTGTTGCAGTCTTTGAGTCATGTATAATAAATGCAAAAATAAACTCATTTGTTTGTGACAGGGCTTGTAACTGCAGTAGTAAAACTGTACTGCTGAATGCTGAGATGAAGCCAAATCCATTTTACAGTGTTTATCTTCGAAGATTTGTCAGGCTTGGCCGGGATTATTATTTTTCTGTTTGTATTATTGGTAGTTTATATACTGTCATTATTCAATCTGCTTGTACTTACTTAATTTTAAATTTATTGAGTTTTAAGATTGAGTACTGGGGTGTTTCCTACAATCTAAAATACATCTGTAAGTAACAGCCTGTAACAAAACATAGTTGGTAAGACAGCTTTTTAGCTGAAGAAGTGGTTGTGTTTGGAGGAGGAGACACTTTGATTTGCACCACACTATTCCACTCAGTGAAATCCTTTGCTGCAGAACAGTTTACATTCTGCTTTTAAACAACCTCCTGAGCACGACCGTCCTGTTTGGGCAATAAGTACTGGGGGAATGGCTCGTGGGATTTTTTTACTAGCACAAACACGCCAGCTTTTTGCTTAATATCTCAATGGCTGTTAATTCACTTTGTGGCATGACTGCTTTATTTCACAAGTTGAAGTATCTGGAGAGACGAGTGTAGAAACGCCGTCATTGCTTCTGTGTGGATGTTCTGTGCAGAAGTCTTTCAGGCGCTGTCACCACGTCGAACACTGCTTTTGTGTCTGGCAGAACACACAACACACAACTGTGGTAAAGGCTACCCCTCCAGGGAAAAACTACTTTAATTTATTTTCATTTAAATCATCATTGTAATACTGATGAAAAAATTCTATTAAGAAAAGAAGGGGAGGTTTAAATACTTGTCTGTAGCTGATGTGTGTGAGATTCAGAAACTTCTCGCTGGAGATTTTATGCTGCTTCACTGGTTTTGTCTGTCATTGCAGTTAATAGTAACTCTTTTGGTTTGATCTAGGAAAGCACAAAATACAGACAACTTGTTATAATCATCCCTGTACCTAAACAGTTCATAAAAACATAGTGGTAATCAACCTCTTACAACATTCATTTAAAATGGAGAAAAAAAGATGCTTGAACTGCAGCAAAGTTATTCTATTATGTTAAGGAGGGATTTTTTTGTCCAAAACGATAGTTATATAATAGAACAGGCTCTTTATTAACAACCTTCTTCATTTGAGATTGTTACGGGCAGATTAAATCAATATCTGTCAGGAATGAACTAGGTATAGTCGTCTTGAAAGTAGGAGATGAAACTAGATCATTTTGGTGAGATCACTTGAGGGCCTGTGAAATTCTTGTAGTTCATGACACCTCCGAATGCTTTTCCTGGCTTTTCACAGAATAAACAATTTTCTTTGTTAGGAGACGTTAGATTAGCCTGGGCTTGGTTTAGAATGCACAAGGAATTTCTGTCAAAAAGGTGCAGATGAAGGGAACTCTGTTAGGAATCCTGATCTATCTTCTGTTTTGTTAAAGCTGGTTTTACTACAGAAGCCTACGTCATTGTGAAATAAATTAGAGGAAAAGAGGATTTCAAAGTCTCTCTCAGCCTAGAGAACAGATACGTTTAACGTGAAGACTTACCAGTTTCAGTTTCCAGCCACATCAAGAGAAGGAAAAGCTGTCATTGTCTGAGTGCTGCACTCAGATTTATGGCTGTGCTGACAGGGATGTGGCCTTTGGCACCAGGATGGAGCAAAGTCCCAAATTAATGCTTTCTGAATCTGTAATTCGTTACCAAAATGCCCTGCCACCATGGACTCTGCCACCACCCCCTGAAAAATAATTGGCCTGAATGCCATTCTCAATTCTGTGGCCACTTATTTATATTTCTTCATCAGACTTTAATGGACCCGCACAGTTCAGCTCAATCCATTCCAGCTGTCAAGAGAAGTCTCTCTAGAGATCATCTAGCTGTGTAGAGTAGAAATTAATTTGATCCAGAATGGCTTGTACCGGGGTGTTAATATCTCACCACCTTCCAGATAGCTGTGACAAGGATCTGATAATGTCCCTTCTCCAAAAGAAAGATGTGTGTTCTTTCCAGCATTTGTTTGTGTTTCAAAGGAGTAGGTGATGTGTTAGAAAATAAGCTTTCTCCATCAAAGAGGAGACTTTTATTTTTCATAGAATCATAGAATGGTTAGAGTTGGAAGGGACCATAAAGATCAGCCAGTTCCAACTCCCTGCCCTGGGCAGGAACACCTCCCACCAGACCAGGTTGCTCCAAGCCCCATCCAGCCTGGCCTTGAACTCCTCCAGGGATGGGGCAGCCACAATATCCATCAAGAAGTCCTGTCTGATACAAACATTAATTGAAACCTTACGCAAGAGATGTGAGAGTGTTTTTGCCGTCAGTGCCAGAGTCAAGGCACCAGCAGATTTGAGCACAGCCATTTGATTCTTGTGTGTGTCCCGAGTCTTTGCAAGAGGGTGCTCTCTCCACGGCCTGAGAGGCAAAAGGAGATGGATTTGCTCTTCAGCCAGCCTTGTTCACAGCCTGATGCATAATTGGAAACTGAGCCATCACAGACAGTGAAAATTATTATTTCAAATTATAAGTAGAGACCGGTGTCCTGTTCTGCTGTACAGCGGATGGGGAAGTTTCTGTCAAGGCAGACTGAGGGTTTGGAACTTGCTCAGCCATTGAAGTTCCACCTTCCAGAGGCATTAGGTGTCCAGGTCTCATTTTCAAGGATCTTAGTGCCTGACCAGAAGGTCAGAAAATAAGAAATGACTTGTCCACGTTGCTTATTTTAAGCCTGATGTTTCTGGGAAAAACTGAGAGGAGAGGACAGTCTTTTTGGATAAGAAAACGGTTGCATCAGTCAGTTTCAAAGTCCAAAAGGATTCTAGATTCAGAGAGTACCTCTTGCTTTCTAGGCAGGAGAGAAAATCCCTCCCTTCCAGGCTTTTTCTCAGAGATGCAGAAGTAGTTTTATACTTTATGCTCTGGTTGCTCCTTCATGTGCAGTTCCTTCCCTCCCTCAGCTATCTTGGAGTTTAAGATGCACTTTGAGGGAGTGTATGAAATTCCATTGAAACTTTAAGATCAGTACCTCTGACTGTTCTTTCTCCCAATTATATTGTTAGTTGTTGTTGTTTTTCCTTGGCCAGTATCTTAGGAAAAATTAACAGCGTTTTTTATGCTTTGTCCATAATGCAGAATTTCCAGTTTGGAAAGTTATTTCACTGTTGGAGACTCTTCATGGGCCTCTCACAGTCTCTAAAACTGACTAGATACAACAGCTAAATGCACCAAATTTCCCAGGAACTTAAAGATGGTTGATAGAGGTGCGTTCAGTTGTAGTGACACAAAGTACCTCCATAGACCTGGTTTTGTTGAGCCGGCCACAGTGCATTCTTTACATACAAATTTCAACACGGAAATAAGGTCAGTTGCGTGATACTCACCTTCAGCCTTTAAATGCCTGGGAATAGTGGAGAAAAGAGGTGAGCTCCTTTAGTTTGTCCTGATTTGTTCTTAGTGACTTTCACTGTTGTTTCCTAACATTTCCCTTGTTTTTTTTCCAATCCCTGACTTCTATTTTTTCACATCCCGAAACATCTTATAGTACCTAGTCCTTTCTGAAGCAGGTCAAACCAGAGAAATCAAATTTTATTTTCAGATGGCCCAATTTCTTTTCATTAACTTGATCAGTCAAGCAAAGAACATCAAGACATATTGCATTTTTATGGATGGATAGAAATTCTCCCCAGCTAGGGAGGACAACGTACACTAATCACATCTATTCCTGGTTGCCAGTAAGCAAACTGAAACTAATGAGACCAAAACACTTAGGAGACTTCTCATAACTGCAGGGTCCTTAGAAGTTATAAAAGATTGGAAAGTGGCATGCTTGTCTCCACTAGAAATAGTATAGGAAACAGCTTTATAGGCAATATGCAGATGCGTATGTTCAGGTGTGATTTTCTTCAGAGTATTTCTAAATATGCATTTATGCAGCAGTCATTGCTCCAAAGTTACTTATGTGAATGAGGAGGATGAAGTGGGGCATTTTATCTACTTGTACATTTCTTTTCAGGAAAGAGCTGTTCAATAACACTGCTCCAGAGCAGCACCTCTGCTCCGTAATCTGCCTTCTCGTTTCCTGGAGAACACCCAAGGATGAGGGCTGTTTGTTAACTGCTTGTTCTCAATCCTGTGTACTTACCTGTTGTTCCATTGTGCCTGTCGCACACAGGTTCCTAAGGTGGACATTAAAGGATCGAATAATATTAAAGGGCTTTCATGTGTCTAACTGAAAGATCTTTCTCCCCAAGAGTTTTTATTTTGTAATGTGTGGAATTCTTCATCTGACAGCTGCTTGTGTGTTTGCGTTTTGTCACTGTAATAAAATTCCTTTTCAGGATCGCATTGTATCAATGACACTTGATAAGGAATATGATGTCGCCGTGGAAGCCATTCGATTAGTCACGCTAATCCTTCAGTGAGTATTTCTCAAAACCAGTACATGCCCTTGGAAAGTTACCTTAATCCAGTAAGATTTCATTGACGCGGTTGCGAGTCTGTTACTTTACACTTGGTATGAAGTCGAACTGAGTATGTAATGATATGATCCTGAAGCTAAAATAAGATATTCCATTTTGTGGAAATACAATAGGCAAAGTATGAAAAAAGTGTTGATGTATTGAGTGTTGTGGATGAATGCCAAATGGTATTGATAACCTTTTACCAAGGGTGAAATGATACTGCTCAGAATGAGTATCCATGGGTTATATTCGCTGAAATAACTCCTAACTCCTCAAATAATGCCTAAAATAACTCAAAACCTATGTTAAAGAAAATCTGGCTTAGAAACTCGCGTAGAATTTCTGCATCCTACTTTATACCCAGTGGCTCCACTTTGAAGAATGTTCTCTCTCAGATGTGCAAAATTCGGGTGAAAGATTAGATGAACTTTTCCTCTTTGTAAAATGTCTGGACTTTGTTTTTTATTTATGGGTCACTGTTTTACAGACACTAGACATGTAGTAGTAGGAAGAAAGGAAACCTTGTACCTACTGTTATATTTTTAAAGCAAATATAACAAATATGATCACCAATGAGATGTAGAACACATTCATTCCCTGTGTCCTTAGCAACATTTGGGAGCACAGTAGAATTTTAGGTCAAAAAGCACCTTTTTTTTGTTTTCCTGTCCTTTTCCATTGGTTGCATGATGAAAACAACAAATGCATTTAGCACCAGAAGAATATGGGTCACGTTGAACGGCACAGGGCAATATTCTGGCAGGCAAGAACTCCAAAAAGATGTCATGAACAATCATGAGGGGGAATGATCAATTAAAAATCATTAGAAGTATCAAGACAAATGATGTATAGAGTCCCAATACTTAAAGGTTTCTGATGAGTGCTGATTAAACCAGGAGGGCAGTAACATACCTGTGTGAGACAGTGGTGATATTTCAGTATCATTGACTGAATATAATTATTCCATGGCTCATAGCCTTTTTCAAGAACCCTGCTGAAAAATGGGAGTTTTTCTGAGTTTCAGAAACCTCAAACACAAAATCTACCTTCAGATCAGAAACTGTGGAAGCCCTAACTGTGTCATTTATCCCAGACAAGGATAATAGGTGGCTTGTCCCTGTCAATAAATAATTATAGAAAATAAACTTTTCGTCATCTTTCATCCAGCACAGTGGGGTATGATCCGATTCCGTTCTTTGGTGTTGAAAATGAAGTTTGTAGCTCTTCAGTACAATAGCTACTGTGAAAGTGAGGGACAGTTTATTGTCTCAACATTATTGTAATTCCAAACACACACCATGATTCAATCCTAAAGTGATTATGTGTTGATTTGACTGTGGATGCACAGGGCTGTGTCCCCGCTTTGGGGGTGATTTGGTTTAGTTTTCTGCTTAACTCCTGAGAATGGAGTAGGCTGAGAGCCTGAAGCAGGTTTTCCCAGTCCCAGGTTTGAATACTTTAAAAATTAAAAGCTTTGAAAGCAAACAGGCATTGCTAGAGAGGTAAGTAAGTTCAGCAAGCAATTAAGTTTCCTTCGTATTACGTTCTAGGTTTTTAATTTAATAACGTTTGATAATGGGTGTTTGGCATCTTGCAAAATGTGCACTGTAGTTAACGTGATGGTCTCAGTAGTGAAGCAGGGCACGATTTGCAAGCAGTGATGATGTTTTTTTCATAATACTGTTTTATTTATATACATTGATCCAAGTGGGAGAAGGAGAGCAGACAAACTTCCAGTCTTAGACACCCTTTAAATATTTCTGTATTTGAAAACTGACCCAAAGATCCTTGAAGTTCAGCCATCCAGGGTTTCGTGTGAGGGAGATGACTCTCGTAGCCATCAAAAATAAGTTCTGGGTGGTGAGGGGACTGAAATTACACGTTTGCTTTAGCTCAGGTGTTACTTTCTGCCTCTTTCAGTGGAAGCGAAGAAGCCCTGTCGAACGAAGACTGTGAGAATGTTTATCACTTGGTGTATTCAGCACACCGGCCCGTGGCAGTAGCAGCTGGGGAATTCCTTCACAAAAAGTAAGTTTTCAGTTGCCCTGGAATAAGCCCACGTTAGTGAGTGGTTCCTAGTAGAGGTGAGATCAAAAGGCAAAGAATAGAATGAAATATCCCAACTCAGTAAATCTGGTATTTAGTTTAAAACAGAGACTTAGATCAAGACTTAAATTCAAGAACTAAAGACTGAAGAAAGTGAATTTACTTTTTTTATTGCTCTAGAATTCAGGTAACTTTTCCCAGCTCCTCAAAGGCTAAATATACAGAGGCTGCATAAACCTCTAAAAGTAGTTTAAATCCTGCAGCTCTTGCTGGATTACTGTTGCCATAGGGCCTATATGTACATCCTTGATGGTCTACCTGATAGACAGCTTTTTAAACCAGTTTATTTCAAAATTGTGAACCCGAGAGGTTTTTATGTAGTAATAATGAAGAAATTTGTTTCTAAACTCGCTGACTTGCCCTAAAATGACGTTACACCGTGGTTATCTTTCATGTACCCACTGTGGCAGAGGAAATGAGCTGGCTTTTCCATGAGGGTGAATCACACCGCATTGGTGACTGCCTCCAGAACATTCCTACATCATAGTAATTAACCTTTTCATTGTAGGGGTTGCAGTTAAAGGCCTCTTAGCAGTGATTTTATTTTTTCCCCTCATGAGTTGTGACATTCGAGTTATTTAATATATTTATAAATTATTTATATCAGAATCCAGATTATCTAATTTTTCATGCCAAGATACACAATAGAAGAAATAACACAGAAACAACAGTTGTCCTCTGCCAGTGTTCTAATTTCCTGTGGTTGATTAGTGATTTAGAAGTCCACATAAGCTTTCATTGGAGGATTTCTGGGACCCCGTCTTTGTGATGAGACATTATCTGTTTCAAGAAATTTATTTACAAAATTCAGTTACGTTTCCTTTGTGCCATTGTAGAAGTTACAGCAAAGAGTTAGGTTCTTTTTAAAAATATATACTGAAATTCCTTCCTTAATCAACCCGTGGCAAAACAATTTTGCAAAATGCCTTGAAGGTAAATGAAGACATCCCTACACCTTAGTGCGCTTAGTGTAAAGACAAACCTTTATCCTAATTTTTCTTTACAACGAGATGCTATGCCACATTCTAGAGAAGTCTTTCGAGGTGAAGAACATTGAAAGAATATTGTCACATTCCTAACACTCATTTTCTCTCGGGTTCTCTCACGTATGAGCTGGTGAGCCATTTCAATAAAGAAAAATCTTCTTGAGGCATTTGAGGTGGGATTTGTCTCGCCTAATTTTATACATTTAAATATCAGCTTTTACGTGTAAGCCAGTCATCAGACTTTCTCTCTGTAGTTAGCAAAGGAAAGGGAATGATACAGCAGATCACTGACTCAACCCCCGAGGACCTGTTTTCATGTTTCAGCGCCAGCAGAGGGGCTTGATTGTTATCTATTAAGATAAGCAGGGAGGAAGAGGTGATGTCTTGAACTAAAATACCACGTTTGTGCGTAACTCATCCTTTACTTTTCAATGAATCATAATAGTGAGATCAGAACAGTGTGTTTCGCATTTCTTATGGGCTTTGTGACTGTGGTTTCTCTGTAAAAGCAAGGAGCAGTTTTTAGACTTCTCAAAGTCAGGCAATCGCTCCTGAGATCTCTTTAAGCCAGCAAAATTGAGCATTGAGAGTAGTTTGGAATTAGCCATGCCTCGGGGAACTCAATGCAGAATGTACCCAAAAAACCCCCCAAATAATGACTGACAGCTTGCTTTTACCCTTCATGCTGTTACTAGTGCCTGAGGCTGGTTGTTTAGTCGTATGTCAGGTTTGTACCATATCCCAGTCCCACCGTGGAGATACAACCTTTGTTCTCAAGGGGCTGGTGGGATAAGTACTACCACCAATGTAAGACTGGGTAAGTTAAAGATGCAAAACTACACAAATTATGCAAATGTATAAAACTGTGCAACATCTTTCAATATAATATGTTTGGAGAGCTTTTTCCTGTGTGAGCTTGAAGACCGAAGATAAATTCACCTCTTCAGACAGGCAGAGGTCATGCCCTCTTTCCCTTGAAAGAAATAGCTTGAGACACTTTCACTGTGTTTTATGAACAAATCTACTCTATCGAGAATGAATGCTCGTCATATTATTGCAGAAATGAGATTTGTTTTGATAAACATGAGAGCTCCTTTTGCTTGTTTTTAGACTGTTCAGCAGACATGATCCCCAAGCTGAAGAGGCTCTAGCAAAGAGGAGGGGGCGAAATAGTCCAAATGGAAACCTTATTAGAATGTTGGTTCTTTTCTTTCTTGAAAGTGAGGTAAAAAAATTGTTTTTAACCTTTACATTTTTAATAAAACCTGTAACTTATGTGGTGATTTATTGACATAGAGTAAGAAGTTGTCTTTCTTTTCTTTTTTTTTTCTTTTGCAATTTCAGAAATACTGTATGCCCTTGCCCCTGCCCCCTAGTTCCTTGCCCGTCAAGCAAATTCAACTGAAAATCTTATTAATGGTTTATTTTGCTGTTGCGTGTCCCCCCTGTACTCAGTAGTATGGTGGCCACCAGGATTCATCGCTTCGTAAGAATGTAATGGGTTCTTTTTTTAGGATAACCATGTAAGGGCTTTACCTCTGGAGTTACTCTTCATGAGGTAAAATAGTTTGAACCAGAAAGGCACAAAATTTACACAATATCTCAAGGTATGATTAGAATCTCCCTTCAGTGTCTGAAGGGGCTGCAGGAGAGCTGGAGAGCAACTCTGTCAGGGAGTGGAGTGACAGGACAAGGGGGAAGGGTTTTGAATTGGAAAACGGGAGATTTAGATTGGATCTTAGGAAGAAATTCCTTGCTGTGAGGGTGGTGAGGCACTGGAACAGGTTGCCCAGAGAAGCTGTGGCTGCCCTGTCCCTGGAGGGGTTCAAGGCCAAGCTGGATGGGGCTTGGAGCACCCTGGTGTGGTGGAAGGTGTTCCTGCCCAGGGCAGGGGGGTTGGAACTGGATGATCTTGAAGGTCCCTTCCAACCTAAACCATTCTGTGATTCTATGAACAGGAGAGGACCCGAGGGTTATGAGCTCCAAGCAGAGTCAGGTGTGAGATTAGTGGAGGTTGTTGAGGGCTGGATGCGGTTGCAGCTTCAATCTGTTGGAGGATGGAGGCTGCAAGCGTGCATGCCATGACATTTAGTGTTTGATGAACGCATTCGGGATGGGATTGTGCCCGCGTTTTATGGCTATGGCGACAGCATATATGGGAAGTTTTATGGTAGACATACTAGTAGTAATTCAGGTAGGGAATGGCAGCGGAGTGAAGGCAAGAGTACAGGGTGCTCTGAAGGTAGAGGCGGAAAGATTTAAAGATGATATTTTTGATTTGGTAATAAATAGGTGGCAAAGGAAGACTGAAAGGAAGGAATGACAGAAATACTTCCCTACAGAAGGGAGGGTAATATATCTTGTGTAAAAAAACCAAAAGGAAAGGTGTTGCCATTGGCTATTTTAATTGTTATGAAGACTTGAACAAGAGACTTGATGGTGAGAGTGAAAATAAACCCAATCAGAGATGCTGAGAAGGAGGGATAACATTTAGTTACGGTGTTAATGCTGACATTTTTTCGAAACACCTTATAAACATCCAAGTTAAGTCTGGATGAAATGTCACTGTATGTGTGAACCTTCAGTCTGCTATCTGAATGTATTTTTAGTTCCAGCTTCTTAAAAAACTTAGATTGTAACAGGTCGTGGGTTTTTCTCATGAAAATGCCTTTAATGTGAGCATGTGCGATTAGGAGTTACTTGGCATTAAGCTTGTCTGTCCTTCTGAGAAGAATCTCAGCTTTGCTCTCAAAGCCACTACCAGGGAAGTGCCTTCCCATGGAAGACTCAGGCTGCTCCCCAAGACTGCTCCTCTCTTGGGGCCAGCTTTTGCTATGGCTGGTTTTGAGAGAGTTGTTAGAAACAAGTAAAACATTACAGCTCCAATTCAATAAAGAGGTAGAGAATTGGGAGTTTCCCTCTGCACCAGGACTAGAAGACGTAAGCGCTGCAATCTGAGGGGGTGCATCAAGAAGAGGGGACTGGGGAACCTGTGAGAAGCAGCAGTAAACTCTGTGACGTGACACACTTTGCCCAGCGCTGTCAGAAGCAGAAGGGTGGGCAAATGCACTGAGACCTTCAGAGTTCCCTGTGCTCGGAGGTGTTTAAGGAATCAGTCCTGTGTCTGGCAGGCAAATCAGAGCTGCATGTTGTGCTTGTTAGTTTTTGATAGTGGTTTAAGATCAGTTTATAAAACAGCAGAAGCCTATGGATTAGTTTTCTCACTTTACAACACTTGTGTTAATTCACACAAAAACATTTTTTCCCCAGTTACTGTTAGTTCTGTACCCCCTGCAATGAGTGGGGTTTCTGCTGCTGTTATCTGAGCATGTAGCAACATGTATTAAAAGTAAATACCTGTCCAAAATTAATGTATTACAACTCTCTCTTCATCTCATGTCCAACCACCTCCTCTCCTTATTGTAATGCAGTAAGAAAGCAAGGAAAGGTAGGTTTATGGTTTCTAGGTCAAAACTTGAGAGAGATTTTTCCCAAACAAGTTCCTTTATGGAAAAGCAGCTCAATTTACTTTTATTTCATGTTCCATTCAAACACAGCCCCGCTGTCGTGCATTTGTATCATTCAGTTGGAAGAAGACCTTCCAGAGTCTTTCCAACTAACATAAGAATAGTGCCTGGGACGCTCTCGGTCTCCAAAGTTGTGAAAGTTGAGGAACTGCTGCTTGTACCAGAATGCTGTGCTGATGGTGGCTTTGGATTTTCCAGTTGCACGAGCATGCAGCCTACCTGGTGGACAGTTTGTGGGAGAGCTCGCAAGAACTCTTGAAAGACTGGGAATGTATGACCGAATTGCTCTTGGAGGAACCAGTCCAAGGAGAAGAAGGTATTTGTTTAACCTTTGTACTCCAATGATATTGCACAGTGGTGTTAATTACTCCTCAAAAAGATGTTTTGCTGTGGGTGATAGAGGTGTGTATGCTGTGGTTTGTTTAGAAAGAAGATTTTAGTTGAATCCATTTTTAGTGCCCTTTGCTTCTAAAGCAGAGGTTTTGTGCTCTTATCTTTCATCTTGTGAAGCCTTCTGTACTGTGGTTCCCTAATATTAAAGGCTAGAACAGCTTCTTTTCTGAATGTTTAAATAACTAGTGTATACAGGAACATTTCAATAAATTAAATAGCTAGTAGAGTTTTGAATAAGAAAGTGCTGCAGGTGATTAAATATGGAGCTTTTCCAGACAAGGTTAAAAGCCAGTGAATTCTCAAGATGAAAAAAAACAACGGGGTATTCTTTTGCCATTATTTTTAAATCTCCTTTTGCTAACAGTATATCTGTGTGCATGAGGCAGCCAGGGTGGTTGGTGGCAGAGAGTCCTTCATGTGTCATTCACGAACCTTTCTATTCCTTCAGGATTCTCCTACTTCAGGGACCTTTGCAGGGTTAGGTGGTGGTGGAAAAACCAACATACTCCCTAGTGCATCATCTCGGTGTTTCAAAGTCTGACCTTTTAGTATCCAGCTGCTGCAGTTGTGGTATTTGTATGGTGTTTTCCTTAGGAAATTAGGCACTTTGGTTCGTTGCTTCTGCACAGCCTGGTGGGGTTTGATCCTCTAGATGGGAGCAGAAATAATCCTCAAAGAACAGAACTATCACTTCATGACAGTGAGAATATTGTGTAAGGAAGTGACAGTGGTCAGTCACTCTCTGTCCTCTGTGACACTCTTTATTTTGTAGATCTTTGTTATATTTCCCTTCATTCATCTTTTTTCCAGACTACATTTCTCTGGACTTTCTTCCATTCCACCACATTCTACCATGCAGCCTTTCAGTATCTGAAGGGAGCCTACAGGAGAGCTGGGGAGGGACACTTTGTCAGGAAGTGTAGTGACAGGACGAGGGATAATGGTTTTAAATTGGAAGAGGGGAGATTTAGATTAGATATTAAGAAGTTGTTCTTTACTGTGAGAGTGGTGAGGCACTGGAACAGGTTGCCCTGAGAAGTTGTTGATACCTCATCCCTGGAAGTGTTTAAGGCCAGGTTGGATGGGGCTTGGAGCAACCTGCTCTAGGGAGAGGTGTCCCTGCCCAGGGCAGGGGGGTTGGAACTTGATGATCTTTAAGGTCCCTTCCAACTCTAACCATTCTATGATTCTGTAATTCTGTGATACTCATCTTGAGATGTTGTGAAAGAGCAAGTACGAAAGCCTGGGTTTTATAAATGAGACAAAATGATGTTAACTCCGTTGTTCTCTATTCCCTGTGTTGTACAACTGCGTTCACAGATCTGTCATCTTTAAGATCCCCTGCAGACACATTGGAGCTGATGGTGCTTGTTCTTTTCTCTCCACAGCAATGTCTGACCGGCAGGAGAGTGCTCTGATTGAGTTGATGGTGTGTACCATCAGACAAGCTGCTGAAGCACATCCTCCAGTGGGCAGAGGCACCGGCAAGAGGGTAAGTGGTGCTGCTGGAGGCAGCTCAGACCTGTTTCTGTTACTGTAGTAACCTTAAAATAGTTGTCTACAAAGCCACATTTTGAGACTTCTAAATTATATTTTTATAATCGGTGTTTCCCGTTTCATTTGAACATTTCTGAAGAAAAAGAGTAGAAACTTTGTTTCTGGACACGTTTGAGTTTCACATTGCCAAGTTAAAGAATATAAATTTACAGCATGAAATTTATTTTTTTCAATTCTTATTTCAATTTTTTTCTTTTTATCATAATGTAATGTATCCACATCTACAGCCCTTAAGTTGAACCTAGATTAGAATTGAAAGTGTAGAGCTCGTGAGCAGAACAAGATGACCTCTGACTGCTTTCCATAAAGAGGAATGTGCTAAAAGTATGGATGTAAAACTTGCAGAAAAATCCAGCAGTATCTTCGTCACGGGAGTAATTAAGCCTTGGAGTGGAAGCTGGGAGTTTGTGGAGTTTCCACCCTTGGCAGACGAAGCCCTGAGTGTCCCAGTCTGGCCCCAGACCTGGCTGTTTCTTCTCACTCACAGAGGGACGTGGGTGTGACATTGAGCTTTTGCTTCTTTTCAGTCAGATCATGAGTTGTGGGATGGTAACTGCAGGGATCTCTGACTTGTCAGGAGAGGTTTGTCGCGTGCTCATGATCTCGCAAGCGTATTCTCTGAGTTGAAATGGGAGCAGATTTCTAATTATGCACTCACCTTCTTGTGAAATAGTTTCTTCTCTCACTTTAGCTTGTAACTCTTATTGTGCAGCCTGGCATCTTTGCTATGTATAAATCGTTAGCTAATGTGAGTATTTTACTATCATTACTTGTTTTCAAAGGTATTCCCTATTTTTCTGAAGCCAAGAAGCCAGATCTAAGCTTTTATGAAGCATGCCATTTTGATTATTGTCTCTCTGTTCACTGTTTCAAGGTGGTTTTGCTATGACAGAATCAGTAGCTTCAGTAGATCTGTCACTGAAATTTGTAAACGAGTTCTGTGAACTTGGATGTATGTTCTCACTGAGAATTACATTGCAGTGTGGAGATGAGGCCAGGAATCTGCTAACAAAAATCACTGTTACAGTGTGGTTTGGTTTTGGTTTTCTTAATTATACTTCAGTTCGCCCTGAGGTCTTACATTAACACTATGTTTAATGTGTGAAAGCCAGAGCTCAATTCGCTTGGAAGCAATAGCAAAACTTCCACTGACTTGGGTTATATTTGAATTTCAATTCTAAAAATATGTTGATGTGTCGAGACAATATCATGCTGGATGATGTGATATTTTCCTTTTCAATCACGGCTTCTTAGGACATGTGGTCCTCCCATTTAATCACTCTTCAGTCCAAATGTGTTTGGGTTTTTCATTCCCTCTTATTTTGATTAAAGACACACCTGCATGGGTTTCTGTTTGTAATACAAACCTTAGAAAAATTAATGAATGCTACATGCAGAAATTGTATTTACTTTAGGTTTTTTTGATCACTTGCAGGTCTTGACAGCAAAAGAAAGAAAAACTCAGATAGATGACAGAAATAAATTGACTGAGCATTTCATTATTGCACTTCCTATGTTGCTGTCAAAGGTACGTTTTTCAACAAAATGAATCTCTCACTGGTGTTTACAACTGTCTTTAAACTTTTTCATTCTGTGCTGCAGGTATTTGTTTTCACTTCACTATTTTTCAATTTTGTTTCAATGATGTTCTAGTATTCCGCTGATGCCGAGAAGGTTGCAAATCTCCTGCAAATCCCTCAGTATTTTGATCTGGAAATCTACAGCACGGGCAGGATGGAAAAGGTACAGTCCATCGGGCAAGAAATCTGCTTGCTTTCAAGTATCTGATTGCTGTTGTACTCCCCCAGTGCTGTGCCTGCATTCATCATATTTGTAACCTAGCCTTGATTTCGGTGTATTCTTTGGATGGCTTTTTCTTTGAGTTTCGTTGTTCAGGTTGAGGTAAAAGCTGACCTTCCTTTCTGCTCCACAGCATCTCGATGCCTTACTCAAACAGATTAAGTTTGTCGTGGAAAAGCATGTGGAGTCAGATGTTCTTGAAGCCTGCAGCAAAACCTACAGCATACTCTGTAGTGAAGAATATACGATCCAGAACAGAGTTGACATAGCCCACAGCCAACTGATTGATGAATTTGTGGATCGATTCAACCATTCCGTAGAGGATCTGCTGCAGGAGGTTTGTTTTCTTAAAAGGAATTTAATTAGAGTGCCTAAATATGCTATGATAAACTGCTGAAAAGCATTCTCACTAGGTCATGGAATTATCCCACTCAAGACGTAGTACAGCAGCAACGCCTTCAGAATTATTTGGAGCTAGAAAATCCCTTGCGCTAGCCATTAAGCCCGCAAAACATTGAAGCTGTAAAACAAAGGCTATGGGACAATCCTGCTTCTGAAAATTTAGTCTGGTATTTAAGCAGTCTACATGGGAAACTAAATGGATGAATTGGTGAAAGCTGATGAAAAATGCAGAGAAAGGTGCATTTACCTTAATGAATGTGGTGATTGCAGTAGTCCCAAATGGATGCGCCAGCAGCAGAATCAAGATTGGATTATGTCTTGAATGGAGGAGAGGATTTAGTAAAATATTTATAATGGCATATTGAAAGAGCTTTGGAAAGAATGAAATAAAGATACAGGTCTGAAACCTGGAGGTACCTGGGATTTACTTGTAAGAATTTATCCTTCAAAATGCGTAAGACAGAATACATTAAATAAGAATAGAAACCTTGCTCATTTTTTTTCTTGCTTTATATCAGTTTAAGTTTGTGTAGCACTAGTTAATTTGTTGTAATTCTCATGCTTTTTAAACATAACTTAAGGGCTGCATAAATCTTTTTCTTCACTTCTAGTCACGCGCTGCACTGTGGCAGATTTAATTTTTTATATGCATTTGTAGAAAGTTAATCTACAGTCTCTATTGTAGAATTGCATATTAAAGAAAAATGAGCTTTTTCTCTAACTTCCAGTAATATGCCCCATACAGGCATCGTGTATATTATGCCTTTCACACTGCAGAGTAAATAACAATTTTTCTGTTGCTGTAGGAATGTAGATGAATAAAAAAAGGCAGTGAGTGCAGGATGTGGGTGCCCCACAACCCAGAGGAGTTAGTGCCACACTGTACATTCCTTAATAGAATACATTTACCTTGCTGCCTACCTGCCTGCTGGTTTATATGTACTTTCTCAGAAACTCCTGAGCAGAACCTGAAAAGACATTCCAGAATTGGTGCTACATCTCTGCCATCTGTGTACGGGGAGGGAATCCTCTCAGCTGTTGCCACGTGGCATTGTTTTAGCCATCTCTTTTAATAACCATAGATTTTTGCAGTTCCTCGCCTCTGGCCAACAGGACCCAAAAGTCTGAGACAAAAACCTTGGGTAGCAAAAAAGGCTGGAGTTGGACTGCTGGCACAGAGATCAGCTTCAGGACCAGCCAAGTTCTCTACACCAGGTGCCCAGCAACTCAGCACAGTAAATAGTGGCATTTGCTCTTTCCATTGGTATCTGCTGGCAGAGGTTTAGGAGCTCTGGTGAGGTCCTCGCTCTCTGCACATCCAGCACCAAGATTCAGCCTGGCTCTGTGTGCAGAGACAAATCTCTTGTGTTGTTTCTCCAAACCTGGCTCCTGGAGAATCTTCAGTTTGTGTCTCCACAGCAAAGATCAGATCAGCAAAAAGCATCTCGTTCCTACTGTCTTGCCTTGAGATGGAAGAAAGTGCCTAAGGGTTTTTTCAAGAATAAGACCAAGAAGCAAGAGGAATCCCAGTTCTTTGACACTGACTTGCCATTTCTGTTATGCTGTCTTGTTGTAAGACGTTATTTTTCTCGTAGCTTTGCCTTGGAACTTCTCCAAAGCAAATGCCACGCTGCTTCTCTCTGGAGATGGTGTAAGAGCCAGTGTAACAAAGAGAAATTAGGTCTGTCTGAGAACATACAGCTTTTTTGGAAGAGCCCCCTTGAAGCTTCCACACTGTTCTGCTGTACCAACATTATTCATCTGTGGATCCATGCAGGGATTCAGAGATGGTGTTCTGTTCCCTGGATGGTTTCACCCAAGGAAAGATCCACTCACCATTTAATAAGTGGGTTTGTTTTCTGTTTCAAAGAAATTTGAAAGTACCTTATTTCCACTTGTTTCACTAAGAGAATTTGCAGTTTGGTTTGCATAGATCTGAGGATAATGCTGTTTTTAAAAGCCAGAAAGAAAAAATTAAATTTAAATGAAATATTTTGATTGATTGTGCGGTATTTATTTCTGGACTGTGGTTTTCCCATATTTTTAAAATCTAAATTTAAAACAAACAAAAAAAATAATAATAAAAAAATACAACAGAAACCTTCTATCTACTTCTGAATGTATGTCCATCTGTGCACATAGTTATTTAAATACTGCTGCCATGGAATCTAGAAAAAAGTCAATGGAAAATTTGGAGTCATTTTTTTGGTGTCAGCATAAACCCTCCAAGAAATGTGCTCATCCCCCTGCAATGCTGTACTCTGCTGGGTTCCTGAACTCTCTGAATGGATTTCCTTTCATTTTCAGGGGGAAGAAGCCGATGATGATGACATTTACAATGTGCTCTCCACACTGAAGAGGTTGACCTCATTTCACAAGTAGGTGGTGGTTTTTTCCCTCAGATATTTACTATGTGAATGTTATGATTTTGACGAGTATCACTTAGAATCACAGAATGGTTAGACTTGGAAGGGACCTTCAAGATCATCCAGTTCCAATCCCCCTGCCCTGGGCAGGAACCCCTCCCACCACACCAGGTTGCTCCAAGCCCCATCCAGCCTGGTCTTGAACCCCTCCAGGGATGGGGCAGCCACAGCTTCTCTGGGCAACCTGGGCCAGGGTCTCACCACCCTCACAGCAAGGAATTTCTTCCTAAGATCCAATCTCGATTTCCCCTTTTCCAATTTCAAACTGTTCCCCCTTGTCCTGTCACTCCACTCCCTGACCAAGAGTCTCTCTCCATCTCTCCTGGAGCTCCCTTCAGATCCTGGAAGGCTGCTCTAAGGTCTCCCCAGAGCCTTCTCTTCTCCAGACTCAACAAGCATAACTCTCTCAGCCTGTCTTCACAGCAGAGGTGCTCCAGCCCTCTGAGCATCTTCATGGTCCTCCACTGGACCCGTTCCAACAGATCCATGTCCTTCCTGTGCTGAGAACTCCAGAACTGGACACAGGACTCCAGGTGGGATCTCACGAGTGCAAAGTAGAGGAACCCCACCAGGACCCCACTAGACTTGATGTCTAGTGTTAAGAAATGGGGAAATATATGGCCTGGGATGTGAAATAGAGATTGATGGTGGTATCTTTTAGTGTGACTGGATTCATCTGGGTCCTTGCTTAGTTCATGCCAATACTTTTACAGATTTGATTTGCAAGCGGCGCACCATCCCTTGCACTAAATGCTTTTACACTTGTGAGCATCTTACTAAAAGTTATACTCCCTGTGTGACAGACCGTGCACAAGGGACACCTCTTGTCTCTGGCACCAGCCGTGCTTTGAGCCTCAGCTTAGGAGAGCCCTGGAGGAAGTAGTTTCTCTCAATTTCTCAGTTCCTTTGAGGTATTTCTCCTCAAAATTATAGAAATAAGTGGTAGTGATAATTAATATTATTATTAGTTTATGGTGAGAGTCTGGAAGATGCATTCTCTTCCTGCAGAAATGCTGGGAAGAGTTTCCAATTGAATTGTTGGCAAAGTCTAACTGCAGGGACTGTGCAGAAACTCCTTCACTGAGCGTGAGCCAGGTCAGGGGAACCGGGCTCTGACTGCTCACTTGGACCTACAGCCACCCTCAGGTTGTAGAGCAACCTGGAAGATGGCCCTTGAACCCTGCAGAAAGACCTCATCTTCTCCTCCTGCCCACTGTAGGAGGTAATTGCTCCTGGAAGCTTCATACACAGATGACCAAGAGCCACAAATCATTTCTTCCCCATCACAAGGTGTGAGAGGATCTTGTTTCCGCCACCCCTTTTATACAAATTGGCTTCAGTGATTTCATTTCTCTTTTCTTTCTGCACTTAGTCTTCGCTTATCCTGAATTCTGCATTGGATCTCTGTATGAAATGGTTCTGAAATATCTACTCTTTGTTTCCATTCAACAAGAGTCCCATGGAGATCGTTAAATCGTTACTAATTTCCGTAGTGCAGCGGGCTGACACATGTGCAAATGAGGTTTTCGGTCTCCCTGGTAACGGGCTGGAGCCACTTCTGCCTTTCCTGAGAGGACTGATGAAAGCTGCAGCTCACATCCAAGAAAGATGCACAAATCTTAAGGCTTTTCTGAGGGTCTCCCATATATATTTTTCCTTTAGAATTCCAAATCTCTGGAGAGTTATTTCAGCCTAAAAAGAAAGCTTTGTAGAACAACACACCAATTGGGGCTGGGGACAGCTACCTCCACCTTCAAAAAATTAGACAAAAGAATCAAAGCTAAAGAGCTGAAGAGCAGCTGTGTATCATTTCTCAACTGATTTGTTATTTATGGTTATACTTCAGTGGGAATTTCTAATTAATACCTGCTTGCGTATAAAGAAGTAATGAAATCTTTTCTTTCATTACTCTACTGAATGTTCTGTCTGGTGTGATCTCTTTGTGAAAGGAAACAATCACCTCATCCAAGACAGGATTTTTGCTGAGCCTTTAGCTATGAGACTAGGATCTTAATTCCAAACCCCAATTGAGCATTTTCATCTCAAAATTGATGATGATACTGACCGATACTGTCACTGGCTGTCATCAGCTGGGGAGCCAAAAGAAATTAGCTTAGTGGAAGAAGTGGAAACTGAGGCTAAAAATTGGTACCCCTCAGATCTTCAAAAAGTGGACTGATCAAGTAGTTGCTGCGGCTTCAGAAAGAAACAAGTCCCTCTTCTTCTAGTGAGGGGAACTTCACTGTCCCTTATCTGGGTTTGTGTTTCCTTGGTGGTTGCTGCTTCTTCGTATTTTAGGAAAAGAAACCAAACAAGGTGGTGAAAAAAATGGTAGAGGATTATCAGAAAAGTCTTCCAGACCAAAAAGCGTCTGTACTGAGATTTCCCAAGGCTGAGCTAATCTTCTTTCTGAGACAGTCATGGCAGCAAAGGGCTCACAGCACACTGATAATTCATGTCTTTTCAGCAAACAAGGGTATCAGTATCCAATACAAATGAAATTTATTATTATAGTGTTTCCTTCTGATTTCTCAGAATATAATGATAGGTTTTCTTGAGGTCTTCTGAGTAGAACACCTGGAGTATACACTTGGACTATTTTTTGTTTGTTCGTTTTTTATTTCCAGGGTCTCACTGATATTTATAGTACTTTTTTGCATTTTTAAGTACATGAATACAATTTTTTTGTACTGACTCCAGCCGAATTCAGCCACGCTTTCACACAATAACATTTCAGTGCTGTAGCAGTTTGTATGCTGCAAAAATCAGCATTTCTGATTTAATTATACATTAAATGTATATAGCGACTCTCCAGATATACATAGTGGTTTTTGTCAGCGTGAGCACGATCAGCACTTCCCAGGCAGGTACCTTCATGGTCAGAACAAGAAATTTTGAAACCTTGTTATAGAAAGCCTTTGCTTAACCTTTTTTTCCAGTAGTTGACAGGTACATTCTTCAGACTGAGTTCCTGAGGAGTTTGCTGTATCCGGAAGAAGTAGAAATGCTGAGAAATGAAAGCTCGGTAGAGAAAGGAGACTGTATCTAGCATAGCTGTTCAAAACCCCAAGGTACAGCCCCTTTCTCTTTGTGCTGCTTTCTTTAAAAAGAGAAGCAGTTTTGTGGGTGGAGAGATCACCTCTTCAAAAAGGAAGTTTTCTAAGCTGCTTTTTGCCACGCTTTCAGAAGCAGTACTGAACTGGTGCCTTTACTTCATCTGTCTGGTTTCTGGCAGAAATGTGCCCCAGCAGACAGTGCTGTTTATAGGAATGAGAGGAAACCTTTGATGAAAATGTTGGCCCTTGTTTTCTGTAATCCATGGAGACTCTGACATGGAAGGACTAAGGGAAAACTCCCTGGTGTGAATTTTCATTCTAGGAGCCTCTATGTCAACCTGAGCCTCTGTGGAGAATTGTATTGTGTCCAAACTACCTTTAAAACTGTGGCTTTGAGTGCTGAGTGGTTGAAAAAGAGACAGAGGTGTACTAATTTTAATGTGGAGGCTCTTCTTTAAGGCAGTTTATGCTGAAAAGCCCTGTGCAACTTGGATATAGTTAGAATTTTTCCACTTTGGAAGCTGCAAAGCTCTCCCAAGATCAGGCTCAGAGCAAGGAGCTGTGGTGTCGCCCGCTGTCGGGGTAGGGGGACAGGTCCCCTCCAACTGCTGCCTGACACGGAGACCTCTGAAAGGAGAAGGCAGAAATGAGACAGTTTTCCCTTCCCTATTCTCTGTAGGATAATCTATGCTGATATCTGCCTCTGCACACCAAGGAGATTTCACTGCTTTAATTACAGCGCTGTAATTAAGGAGGGACAACTCTGCCTTGCTAGCAACCCTGTGATTTGCTGAAGCAGCATCTATGGGCTTAGTATCACTGGCAGAGGCAGTTCTCCGACAGCCTGTAATTTAGCTATGAAACGCTTTATTTTCATCCTTTGAAGACCATCCAGAATGTAAGGCGGGGGGAGTATTTCCACGGTTTTGTTTCCTTTTTTAAGTTTTCCATTTGTTCTGTTCATGGACGTGAATTCGAAGTCAAGATGCACCTTGGCTTAATGACACAACCACTTGCTCTCAGCACAAGGGCGTTAATTGTTGTGTTTTCTGTGAAACTTTTATTGCTGAGGTTTTCCAGGACTAACACACTCCAGACATTTCATCCTGGGGGTTTCAGCAGGATCTAGGCATTCACTGTCTTGAGACCAACCTCTGTCCATTCCAGAACTAGAGAATTATTCTCTCTTGGCTGAGCAGGGCAGTTAATTATTTAAATAAAGTCCGGCAGCTCCAAAGCAGGGCAGGCACGAAGGGATGGGAAAAGTAAGCACATCTTGGAGATGAAGGTTCTGGGATGAAAGGGAACCAGATGTGAGACACGACTTTATCTCATTGAGACTTTCTGATTCAGTTTGAGTATCCCTTCTTCCAGGTGAGTATTTTAATCACCACGTTTCTGATTATTCTGAGGTGGCTTGGCTCTTTTATCTCAGCTTAATTTCACTGCAGAAAAAGGTGTTAAACCTAATTTTTTTTTTTATTATTTTTTTTTTTGGTGAGAGAGAATTTTTGTCTTCAGGCAACCTGATGTTTTATAATTTCTTCTGTATTTCTCTGTATTAAAAAGCTGTATCATAAGCTGTTGAGGTCTGTAAGGCTGTAGGATGCAGATTGCTAATCTCATTTATATTCCTCTCGCTGGCAGATCATGTTGGTACGACTGAAATGTGAAACAACAACAGGGAGGTGGCAGCCACCCTCTCCGTCTCACATACTTGTATATTGTGCTGTCCTGCTTTAGATATTTCAGGGTGTATCTAGTAGTAACGAGTATTATTTTTCTCCAAACGATACCGCAGAGAAATGATGTAGCTTTATTTTGCTTCAAGCTGGTTTTCATTCAGTATATATTGCTAGAGCTTGGCCATAGTTCCTGCTGCAGCGCCAGGGAAGTGCCTCTGGAGTTCTGTCAACGTTTAGAACCAGAGAGGAAAGACAATTTAGAGGCAACACTGAGAGAAGGAGCTTGCCGCTATACTTAAGTAACCTTTAAAGATGTATGGTGTGAAGGGATTTTCTCTCCTCCCTCCAAAAAAAAGCTCATTTTTCCTCAACTATCAGAAAGCCAAACTTGTGTTTCTAGCCTGGTGGGAACTGATGGTGCAGCTACCAGGTCAGGCTGTGTTCTGGAGGTGATGTGGAGTTTGGAGGAGCATGACTAACCTCTCTGTGTTTATTACCTCTCGTTCCAGCGCCCACGATCTCACAAAATGGGATCTGTTCAGTAACTGCTACAGATTGCTAAGAACTGGAATTGAACACGGAGCTATGCCGGAACAGGTAGAGTTACCAACACCTGCACTGTGTCATTTGGGGATTCAGAGTTTTAGAGAGTCTAGTCATAGAGAAATTCAAAAGATTCATGAACTAGATTTTGGTTATTTAGAAAAAAACACAGAGTTTTGAATGAAATGTCTATTGTAGTGAAGCACTTTCCAGGAGGTGAAAAATCTTGGATTCCGAGCTACTTGTCTCATCTTTCTCCTCTGTAAAGTAAGGAATAACTGGTGATCCTGGCTGTGAAAAAGCAAATGTTGGCTGCAGTCCTTATCACAAAGGATTATTGTGCTGACTGAAGGTTAGATGGAATCTTATGAAAACCAGGAGACGAGCATTTAGCAGGGATGCCTGCCAGCCTTCCCAGTGGAGTTCTTTCAGTGGACTTGTCCTGGACTTCTTTGTTTCCTCCTGGTTGGGAGGAAACAAAGAAGTGCTCATGGATGAGCACAAGGAACATTTCAGATTCTCCCAGAATTCCAGTTTAAACTGCAGACTGCCTACTCCAGCATTTCATCACATTTTAAATTCTAGTTTGACTTTCATTAAAAGCCAGTTGTTAATTCTAACTCAATTTCATTTGTGGGGGAAAAAAAAAAGTCTCATGAGATTATATAGAAGTATTTTCTGGAAAAGGACCATATGGAGGACACATTGCCACACACCATGTGAAAGTCACGGCTTTAAGCTGTGGGGCCTTCTGATGCTTCATGCTGGAGTTGTGCTCCCTGGAGGGAAGGGGCCAGCAGATAAAAACTGTCTGTGCAGCTACCAACCATCTTCAGTATCTGGGTTTGACAGCGATACGGCTCCCCAGTACTTCTGTAAGATCTCAGGAAAAAAGTTCTGAAATCTGAACTTTCCTCAGTATTTCTTCCCCCAGTCTACTGGAGGGAGTTCACTGAAAAATAATGGTTTGGTCTTTAGTGGTATCTTTCCAAAAAGTATTTTGTGAAGTGATTAGCTGTTACAAACCTAGTTTATTCTGCACAGAACCACGAACTGCTGGAAGCATCTTCAAGCCAAAAAGATTTTGACATTTTTAGCACCTAGTATAAATTGGACATTTTAAAAAGACATTTTATGGATGCTTTTATGGGCACCATGTGCATGAACCTGGGCTTCTCCATGAGAAAATTTGTATTTTCTCCCTTTATCTAGAAATTGGGCTATGTCTTCATTTGACGGTGGGACAAGCTTCCAGCTGTTTTACTAGTGAAGTCAGATTTAGAGGTATTTAAACAGATGCTTTTGAACTGAGATATGTAGATGCTGAGTTGTCCTTGTATCACACTGTGACCTCTCCTCTTGCTGTACTTAATACACCTTTTCTGTTCCGTTTCCCAGCATTTACACAGTATTTTTTTGCTTGTAGCAGGTTGTTTTCTGATTGCACCAAGCTGTCTAAGGAAAAGCATAATATCCTTGAAAACAAAAAGAAGCTCCCGTTTCTTCTCCCCAAAATGCATTGTAAATTCTACGTATGCTTTACTGATAGTCCTTATGTTTCTAATGTGCTGGGGTTCTCTGTGTTCCCTCTGTTACAGATAGTTGTTCAGGCCCTGCAGTGTTCCCATTACTCTATTCTCTGGCAGCTGGTGAAGATCACCGAAGGCTCACCTTGCAAAGTAAGTGGGCTTTTGGTCACACAGGTTGTGCTGAGGAAGTACAAAAAGGCATTACACCTGGTTTGCTCCAACTCCACCCGCTGTAGCCTTATTTTATGTCATTGTGAAACAGATATAAACTGTTGGGTGTTTTGATTTATTCAATATTTCAGGATCTATTTAACACCATGTGTGTGTCTAAATAAGCCATACAAACAGCAGGAGCTTGTCTTTATCAGGATTTTATTCCTGCTGATCTTTATATTTTTATTTATATTATATTGGTGAAGATACTTAACGCACCTTATTCTGAGGACAGCAGTTTGCATGAATGGGTAAATGACATTGACAACAGTTATCTAACAGTTGTAGGCAATACTGTGCATCTGCACCCTACAGACACCTTAACATTCCTCTGGATTTACCTTACCTTGCGTCTTTTCTGTTGCTAGAGGTAGATGTAAGGTTACCAGCAAGTGACAATTCACAGATTCCCAGAATGCTTTGGGGTTGGAAGGGACCTCTGGAGGTCATCTGGTCCAACCTCCTGCCAAAACATTTCCACCCAGAACAGGTTCCACAGGAACATGTCCAGGTGGGTTTGGAATGTCTCCGGAGATGGAGACTCCACCACCTCTCTGGGCAGCCTCTGCCAGGGCTCTGCCACCCTCAGAGTGAAGAAGTTCCTCCTCATGTTTAGATGGAACTTCCCATGTTCCAGTTTGTGCCCGTTTCCTCTTGTCCTGTCCCTGGGCCCCATTGTAAAAACTGGCCCCATCCTCCTGACACCCAACCCGTAAGTATAGGTGTTGTTCAGATCCCTCCTCAGTCTTCTCTTCTCCAGACTGTTTCTGTGTTGAGGACTCCAGAGCTAGACAGAGTACTCCACATGGGGTCTCAGGAGTGCAGAGCAGCGGGGGAGGATCATCTCCCACGACCTGCTGGTCACGCTTGTTTTGATGCAGCCCAGGATGGGCTTGGCTTTCTGGGCTGCCAGCGCGCACTGCCGGCTCCTGTTGAGCTTCTTATCCAGGAGCACTCATTTATATGAGATATTGTTTTATGAGCTGAATGCAGAGTAGCCTCAATCTTTCTTGTATTTCTGCCACTATTCTAATTGGCATTGGTCAGAAGGTAGTTCACAGGAATGGAAAGAGCTATGAAAGCCCCATTGAGAATCACCATTGGAACTACAAGTTGATTCTGCCTCTGGAATCCCCAGCGAAAATCATACTTACTCTAACCTGTTAATGTTGTTTGGAGTTTCACTCTGCTCCCTTCAAAGATGATGAGTGTTCTCGGCATGGTTAGTTCCTGAGGAGCACGGTGTTACTGCCCTTCAGCTCTGCACACCAGCGCCATAACCTCAGCTCTGCTCACAGCCCCAACGGGGAAAAGAGAAACCCACAAACCTGATGTGCTTGTAGCTTTTTGTTCCCTGTAGGGTTTTTTTCTATCACACTTTCCACTCTGGTTCATTCACTGTGAGAATAAATCTGATCTACACTATAGTTGTCCTGTAATCCATTAGGAGGTCATTTTGCCCATGGTTGGTCTATAAGCCATGATTTAGGCTTATAAATTAGCAGATATTAAAGGGGATCACTTCTGAAGTATGATGTATGGGAAGACAAAAACATTAACATGAACATCATGTATTTTGTGAACATTTTTAAAGTATTCAGGCTTTTACAAGAAGATTTCTGACACAATATTCAATCTGCAGTTCCATCCAGCTTTCTAGCGTCCCTTTGCTGTAGCTGCAATGATCAAAGGACAGAGGGAAGAGGTGGTTTATAGGCTGAAGTGGTGTCTTTAGTAGACCAATGAATACATCTGTAAAAATGGAGAGGGTTTTGGACATACAAGCCTTTCAAGTTTGCGGTAGAAGCAGATCACAAGGCTAAATACAAGCTGAGAATAATTGGTTTCCATTTCGATCCAGATCAGGTAAACTCTCTCTGAAAGAGAAGGGAACTGGTCCCTACACGGGGTGGGAACAGGGACGGGCGAGGTGGCAGGGGAATTACCAGCAGAGAAGTAGGAGCTAGGCAGTGGGGAAGAGAAGGAAGAAGAAAGATGAGAAGGCTAACAGGGAGAAGGGAAGTTATAAAATGTTGTAAAACTAATCCCGAGTCCTTACTTTTCTGTATCCAGTAGATTTATGAATTTTTGTTCCCAGGCTCCTGCTTAGAATATGATTTTTTAGATTTCCCTCGAGCATCCAGGCTGAGGGATCAGAGATGGAGGGATTGATTTGTAAGAAATGTTCATCTGCTGCCAGCTGGGTTGTTTGCATGAGTTCCTGCTGGCAAATAGGAACTGCTCTGCTTCACCCACTTAGTTCCCGTGTGGGCATTCCGTGCACAGCAGAAAGTGTGCTGACGGTTTGGAATTCAGTACAGGATTCGAGGGGGTTAATGTTTCTGGGGCAAACATTAGTTTGGGAGCAGTGGGAGCTGGAGAAGGACTCTTTCTCAGGGAGTGGAGTGACAGGACAAGGGGGAATGGTTTGAAAGTGGAAGAGGGGAGATTGAGATTAAAAATTAGGAAGAAATTCTTTGCTGTGGGGGGGGTGAGGCACTGGAACAGGTTGCCCAGAGAAGCTGTGGCTGCCCCATCCCTGGAGGGGTTCAAGGCCAGGCTGGATGGGGCTTGGAGCAACCTGGTGTGGTGGGAGGTGTCCCTGCCCAGGGCAGGGGGGCTGGAACTGGATGATCTTGAAGGTCCCTTCCAACTCTAACCATTCTATGATTCTAAGTTTCACATTTTTAATCAGGTGTGCTCTGCATCCATGAGGTGTAGGTTTTACTGCCAGGAGTTTGTGGGCAGGATGGGTGGTTGTCGTGGTTTTGGCTGGATTGACCTGTCAGGATGACACTTTGGTAGTTCAGCTCACGCTGTGACCCCATGGTTTTACCCCAGCAGCCAAGAGGAGAGTTACAATGTTTTCATAGCAGTTTTTCTGCTGGAGGCAGTATATCAGGTAATCTCACCTCAAGAGCCTTGGCTGTGTGCCTGGGAACGGTAAAAGACTTGAAAAATCTAATTCATTTTTCTTCTACCCGTTTTCTCTTTTTAAAAAATGCACCTCCCTACAGTAGTCTGGGGATTTCTCCAAATTTAGCAAAGTTCCAGATGGCTCTGTTGCGCTGTTCAGTCGGGCTTTCTTTTGCTGTCTGTGATTTTTCAAACCGCCTCTTTGTCAGTCTGTCAGGAGAGGGGCTAATAAATAACGTGTACCTCGTGTTACTCACTGACTGTAAGAAAAACGTCAGACACTCATTCACTTTTTAACCTTTATATAGGATTTTTCGTAGGTTTTAGTTTCTCCGTTGAATTCATTAACATCTAAATGGCAGGTAATTGTGATAGAAAGTAGGAAGTTATTAAAGCGATTGTAATCCCAATGTTTATAGCTGTAAATCAGATTATTCTGTAACAGGGAAGTGATGAGCCTGGCATCGGTCCCAGGTAAAATCTTGAACTGCAGGATAGAAACCAGAGTCAGCGCAGGGCTGAAGGGCACAACGAGCGTGGCCAACAGACACTGGCCCCACAGGGGACAGACAAATTTATTCTTGAGAAGATTGCATTTTTGAGTGATAAGGAAACCAGTCGAAATCCCAGTTTCTTTGAGACAGTAGTATCACCTTGCATTTCAGGTGAATATGTGAATTGAATGTAATTCATACTGGATAGCTCATTTTGATTCATAGATTAGAAAAAGATTGTAAGTGGGAAATCATCACACAAGGGGATAGCTGCTGATGTGTTCCGCGAGAGATCCATCCTCTGCTAAAAACTCATTATTTTTACCAATCATTGAGGAAGGCAAAGCAAAGGTCTTGAAAATGTGGATGATGTAGATCAATTGGTAAAGAAAATACAATTGAAAAAAGAAAGAGGCATTTTAGTGCTGCCAAGTGGAAAGGTTCTGTCTGGGAACAAGAGTAGAGCAGAGCTGTTTTACAGATCGTGTAATGTCAGGGTAACGTGCTGGCACAAAGGGATCCTTGGCTTTATTATCAAAATAAAAATTATTATGAATAGGAAGGTGAGGTAGATCATGGTCCTTCAGTGTCCAGATCAGAAAGTTACGCTCACTGTCTTGAAGATGATGAGAGGTTCAGAGGTTTCAGAAGGCTGGGGGTGCTTCAGCACGCCTGCAGACCTGCCTTCTGGTGTGAAGCGCTACGGGAAGAACATATGGACCACAAAAAGGCTTTTCAGTAAACAAAGAATAACAAGATCTTACGATAGGAAGTAATAAGAAAAGCTGAAACGAGAAATGAGACACATGGACTGAGCAGCCAGCATCATTAAAAACTGGAATTTTTTGTAAGGCAAATGTTGCACGAACACTGTATGGGTTGCCTAGATGTAGGTTGGATGATGTTCTGTAGGACACGTTGTCTTCCATCTGAAAGGTGGAAGAAGGCCTGCAGCGGTGGTGGGTCAACATTCTCGGTGGGAATTAGTGAGTGTTTCCATCCCTTCTTTACATGAAACCAACGATGGTGATAACCAGGGAGGGAAAGTTCTTTCAAACAATGTTCCCAGCTGCACGGTGTGGGCTGCGTGGCCCTGGCAGCACTGCCAGTGGGGCAGGAGAAGACGTGAGTGCCAGGAGACACCAGGGAGAGCAGGCAGGAGCGGGCAGGGGACAAGTGCTTGTGTCACCTGCACGGCGCAGAGCGGCAGGAGCTCTCAATCCACGCTGACAAAGTGTGTCCTTTGCACAAAACTTGAAACTAACACAAAGTCCTAGCGGTTTCTGGTGCTTGGTTTCTTCCTGGTGTCTGGTTTATCACTACTGTAAAAGAGGGTGACTGTTTCCACATGTGCCAGGAAGGCTGGGACCCACACTTGAAATACACGTCAGTTGTCCCTTCTTCAAGGTGACCAAGAACAGGCATTTATCATTTCCACACACAAATCCTTTTTTCTCCAGATGAACAAACCTCCCTCCTCCTCCCATCACGCTGCAGATCTCTGGGATTTGCCTTCACGTTTCCCATATCCACAGTCAGGATCTTGGTTTTGTTGAATTTAAAACGTTGGGTGGTGTTTTGCTTTTGTGTTCATGTGTATTTATCTGAGCACAGAACTCTTCCTAAACCCCCAGGTGGGCTGACCTTGATGTTCTGAACTTTTTTTTTTGTTCTGAAACGTTTATAATTAACATTTGATATAAAGTACAGACAATTTCATTTGGGAATGTATTATTTTGTTACTGTTATTTACTACAGGGAAACTTTGTGTCATTCCTCTGAAAATTAATGACTTGTTTTACTCCATGCTCTGTGAATAGCATAGATTATTTTTTTTCATGGCCTTTTTTTATTCAGCTAATTTATAGGATGGAATATATGAAATTATCACCACCATTTTGTTTTGCTTTTTCCTAGCAACCTTTTAGTAATATTTACACCTTATCCCTCTTTTAACGTTCCTTCTAGGAGGACTTGCTGGTATTGAGGAAAACTGTGAAATCCTTCCTGGCTGTCTGCCAGCAGTGTCTGTCAAACGTCAACACTCCCGTCAAAGAACAGGTAAAGGAAAGGGCTGTCACATGCTTTTAGAAAAGCCTGAAGGTTAAACTGTAGGAAAACTCAAGACAACGTAATGTCAGACTTAAAGGAAAATCGTCTCTGCTTTCCCTCTAAATAGAACTCAACAAATTCTCCATCAGAAGAGCTGGATTAAAAAGCACCTTCCAAAGGGTGGCCGATGGCAGGCTCAGTTTTGGCCTAACAATGAGGATGACCCGGAGGCTTTGGCTTCTGTTCAGCTGTCAGAACTTTAGGTGTCTAACTCAGCCACCTCCAATAAAAGCCTATTCCTTAAGACACTTGGTGTATTCATAGATGGAAATGAGTACTTGTAGAGGGTGATTGAGACCCCTCCAATGGGCTGAATCTTTCTCTGGATATTTCTGTATTCCGTCCTGCCTCGTTGTTAGTCAATAGGGAGGATTAGAGTGGCTGCTTCCCTGTCAAATGGGAATGCCTGCAGCCTTGGCCACATTTAATTATTTTCTTATCCTAGTAATTCAGTTAAAGGTGATGCTGAATGCTAATTATTGTATCTTTTACCCATTGTGGCTAAGGGGAGAAAATTGAGGCTTCTGGCAGTACAAGTCGTACTAGTGCATAGTTTATAACAGGAAAAAAATATAATTATTTCGCAAAAATACTCTGAATAATGAGTATTATTATTATTTGATTATTATAATATTATTCTTCTCAGGATGCTGAGAATGTAATCTCCTCTCACACTCTGCAAAAGTCATCACTTTGCAAATAGTTATATCTCCTTGAGAAATGAGAGTAAAATGTCTATTTAAACAGTGTCTTCAGTACAGAGATATAAAGATCTGCTGGGTTTTTTAGATTCTCATCAGTCTCACCCTCACAGTCAGGTTGCTGCACGTCCCTCTTCGGGAGGCTGGCTGAAAACTGAAGTGCATGCATCTCTCCGTGGGCATGTGTGTCCACGCATATACCAACAGATTTGTATCAAACAGGATTGCAGATGGGCTTTTTTAATCATTTTTATAGTTCAGCACAGTAGCCAGTTTTCTGCTTTGGACTTTGGAAAGCCACACGTGTCTGGAGCGGGAAGTTTCTGCTCCGTGTATTCAGAAATTGAAATATAAGAAATGAAGGCAAAGGGCTTGTTGAAATAATTAGCAATCTCTGAAAAAAACCCCAACAGCTAGTTTGTTTGCGGAGATTTTATGGGTACGTGCTGATTTGTATCAAGTCTGTTGACATCTTTTAATTGTTGACAACTCACTTTTTTGTCAGACCTCCCAAGACTTTGTAAAGACTGTAACTAACTGGCCTGTGGTTTTTGCCTGGTGTTAAAAGATGGTGCTTCTTAAAAGACAGTTGGGGTGGGGTTTTTTTGAAAGATAGCTTTGCTTGGCATTTCCATGGTGTTCTGCAAGTTGATAAATATAAATATTAAAAGCTTGTAGATGTTGTTAGTTTATGTATTTTTCAAATATTCTGACATGTCATTGCCTTCCAGCAGATTTAACTTTAGTAATTGTTTTTTAATATTCTGAGTAGTTACTCTGGGCATATTTTATTAATATTATATAAGGTGAAAATACCTTCTGGCTTCATGAAAATACCAGCTAGTGTTGCTTCAGGGAGCACTAACGTCTGTCCTGCATCAACACATGGTAAACGCTCCTTCTCATTACTGCCGTGGTTTTGTTCTTAAATATTAACATGTTTTTATTCTATTAATATTAGTGGCCACCATATTTTATTTTTCATTACCAATTTAAACTTTTCTTAGAATCTCCTTTGCAGCTCACACCTTGTGTGGAAGCTTTCAAGGCTCAGCTGGAGAAAGCCACGACCAACCAGAGGTAGAGACAGCGTGTGTCCCAGTCAGAGTAGGTGGGACTCGAGAGGTCCCTTCCAGCCAACAGTTCTGTCATCATTCCAGTTTTCTTCCTTTAAAAGTTTATTTCTGTGAGTGCAGAACTGCTTCTTAATTAGGCTGACCTTAAATTCTGTTGAGTATCAAAAGAGTTTAAAGCGTGTGAGGTCATCACAGGAATGAATCGCGACTTTCTGGATCCAGTGGAGAAAAATCGTAAATAGTGGCATCTGTTTCCAAAGTCCAAGTAGAAGGTAGTTGGCAATGGTTTGCATACTGTTCTCGCCTGAGTCCAGCTCGCTCAGATTTCATCCCAGGCTCCAGGCAATGAACAAACTGCTGTGATGTTCAGCATTCCCAAAGATTTCACGTTGGAAGTTTGTAAGGCAGGTTGCTCTCACTCGCAGCTTTTCCTTAGGCTGGGTTCAAAAGCATGTTTAAAAACAAACGTTTAACTCTTTCTGTTCAGCTGTTTGTTGAGGAGGAATACAGGCCTGAATTAAAGGCTACACTGGATTTCATGCCTTTGCCAGAGCCATTCTACAGTTTCTCTTCTGCTGAAACAGCCTCTGGCCTCTCACCTGCCTGGGATTGGCACTGCCCCCCAGTGAGGAAGAGACAGCTCATCCAGCAGGGACCTTCTAGGAATCTTTTTCTTTACCCCTTCATACTTTGAACCTTCCTCTCTTCCTCAGTTTTCAGAACCTGGGGTTAGAGAGAGAGAAACGGAGAAGATGAAAAAGTATTTTCTGAAAGGTGCTCGGGTGTTGACCATAGTGCAGGTGAACACAGCCGGCCCTGGCTCTCCAGCACAAGCCACTGGGGAAAAGAGTCTTATTCTCATGCATAAGAGTATACAGATAAACCATTGAAAGGAATAAAGTTAGTAATAGCTGCCTTCTTTATCCTCAGGTAATGAGGGAGTTATAACAATAAGTCATTGAAAACTCTGCCCTGGTTGGCTTTTATCTAGATGTGAAAGCTGGGGAGTTACTTGATTCTTTTTGCAGGGAATTATTGATGAAATTTTGCAAGAATTTCTTTGGTTAAAGCTGCTTCTCTACATTTTCAGGATCTGACAGCGACTCAGCCTGGATTTTTCCCTCAGAATGTTGTTCTTTTTTCACTTGTTTAACTTTTCTAACTGTTCATGAGAAGAGGTGTTTTTTCTTTACTACAAAATTTGCTACAGTCTTTGGATCAGAGATAGATTTAGAGTTCTTTTCACAGAGAAGGAATTAAAATTTAATATGGATCATCCTGGTCATGGAAGAGGTAGTAAACACTGTTCCTTATGTAGAAACCAAAGCTATAACAACTTTTTAAAGTTAGGGGAAAACCTTATGAGCACTTTTCACAGCACACAAACAACTACAACTGAGAACAGTTAAAGAAGGACATTTAATAACGGCAATGGGTATCTGGAAATTAGATAAATGATATTTTATTTCTCACTGCATTCATTCTCTTTTGCCTTTCAGGCTTTCATGCTGCTCTGTGATCTCTTGATGATTTTCAGTCATCAGCTGATGACTGGAGGTCGGGAAGGTCTTCAGCCTTTGGTGTTTAATCCAGATTCAGGCCTCCAGTCAGAACTTCTCAGTTTTGTGATGGACCATGTCTTTATTGACCAAGATGATGAAAACCAGAGCATGGGTATGTTTAGCTTTTGTGTTTTCTAGTGAGCTTTTTTTTTTTTTCATAATAGACACAGAAGAAAGAAGAAAACCAAATTTTCAGATCAAATTGCCCAGTGTTTTCAAGAGTTATTATTTCAGGATTATATATGTATGATAGAACAGTAGATAGAAGAGAAATCCTTTAGCATTACTAAGTAGAATTAGAGGATTCTGAAGGCAAAGCTTACCAGCAAAGCTCTAGGTAAAGAAGGTCTTAAAAAACTTCAGAACAGCTTTGGACAAGAGAGGGATTCCCAGGTAGTCAAACTATGCGAAAGCACTGGCGGGTGCACACTGTAGTTGGTTTTTTGGCACATTTTCTGGATGTCCACTGTACTCGGTTACTTGTATGGTAGCATGACACACAGGTGCTATTTTAGATCTTTTAAGACAGTAATATATAGAACTAGGGTCTCGGAGGTCTCTATTCTTGCTCTGAAGGTGCTTTCGGTTTTTTAGCTCCTCAGCATCTCTTGTTGAGCATCTCTTTAAGGGTTCCTGGGAAAAATACATTTTGAAAGATGCACCTTCACCAGAAATGAGCATGGCTAATCATACTTTGTGACTTCAGCGTTTAGACTAATACATTAAGGATAGATTTTAGGATCTTTTTGCTCTTTAGCAAAATTGCTGTTCCTCAACATCCTGTGATTGGACTTGGGAAGGCAGCAAAAAGATGGGTGAAGATCTTCGTATGTAACCTCCATTCCCTAATGCTACTCTTACTCCGTGAAGTCAGTCTGACCATTTATAACTTTGGGTTGCTGGACCACATCAGAAATTATAACAAAAAGAAATAAAGAAAAAAGGAAGAGGGGTGGGAGTGGGGAGTTCCTGAACTTCCCTGAATGTCCTAGCATAGGTGGATGGGACTCAAGAACAACCACCTTTCATTCCAGCTTCTCCCACAACAATCCTTGCTTCACAGGAAAGAATTGATTTTTTTCTAAAAGCTGCTGTTGGATGACGTTGCAGCAGAACACAGCAGGTACTTATAAACATTTTATTGTTGTTGATGCTTTCAGAGGGAGATGAAGAAGATGAAGCCAACAAAATAGAAGCTTTACATAAGAGAAGAAACCTTTTGGCTGCCTTTAGCAAGCTGATAATTTATGACATTGTGGACATGCATGCTGCAGCAGATATCTTCAAACACTATATGAAGGTACAGCTCTGTGTGTTCTCCTGCCCAACTGAAGTCAGGGCCCCTCGTTCTCTCCCTTCCTGTTGCAATGAGTGACTTGTGAAATCTCCATATGGTGTTGCTGTAAGTGCCTGGGCATGAACTGAATTATTAAGGCCCACTGAAATTCAGAAGGACCTGCTGCCCAGCTCCCACTGCCCCTGCGTGTGCGAGGTTACCTGCCAGAAGAGGGGCACGGTTGCAGTCCTGGTGCTGTCACATCATCCCGCTGTGAGGGATTCATCATCACAAAGATGACAATCAAGGAGGCAAACCTGGAGTGGGGAGCGGGTTTGAGATGTTGATGTTGTGAAGTAGAAAGGATTTAAGTTTAATACTCCTGATCCGTTGGAGCACACGGGACAATGAAGTCCCCAGCGCACACGGTGGCCATCAGCCAGGTCATTTGTGCTGAGGGGACTTCCCCAGAGCAGGAGCTTCACGCTGAAGCTGTCACAATCCCAGTGAGGTTCCTGCCCTGTGCTCTGGGCTGGTCTCCTCTCCCTGCTCCCCTCCTGCTCCTGAAACAGGGAAATTGCATTGAGAGGATTGAAATTAGAATACGAACTAGAAGGATCTCTGTATCAATATTTAACAGGGAATGAAAAACAGTGGTTGCAAATGCAGAAATATTAATGAGGCTGAAAGAATACTGCTTGGGGGAAAAAAAAAATATATATATATTCTCAGCCTGGAAGTTTTGATGATTATTCAGGCTTTTCTACCCAAGTGGTTAGTACCACAGGCCGTGGTTTTCAGCAACCGTTCTTGTAACGTAAAGAAATGAGCGGTTCGTACCCACTGATACCTCACTCCGCTTCCCGGCTTCAGCAAAGTCTGTCCTTGGTCACCCAGCTCCCCTGGAGCTGCACCTGGAGCTCCACACCCATGTGCTGATGGCCAGGGGTGTGTTGCTTCCATGTAATGTTGTTTCTTAGAATTTACAGTCATGGGTCACTTCCATCAAATATTTAGTTTGGAGTAGAAAATACTCCTTTATTTGTTTTTCAATGTACTTATTACAAAAGATAATAACAAATACAGGAGTTCCTTATCTCCTCAACAGCTGCAGGCTACCAAGGAGTTTAAATTTTGGTATTGAAACGTTGCCTCCTGCTTGCAAAAAAAATGAATTTGAGATTGGGTTTTTTGGCAACTGCTGCCTTTTCAAAGCAAAAATTCCAAGTAATCTTTCTTTAAGGAAAATTGTATAAGAGTTTCAATTTAAAGAGATTGGGTTTTTTTTCATGTTTTTTTCTGGTACTACAATGACTATGGGGATATCATTAAGGAAACCCTGAGCAAAACAAGGCAAATTGATAAAATCCAGTGTGCAAAGACGCTCATTCTCAGTTTGCAACAGGTAAGAGCATTGATTTTTTGTTAGAAATGCCTCACTGCAAAAAACAGGGGACAGGATCTTCTCTGATGCCCTTTACAATGAAGGGAAAACACTGCACTTCTGTTAAGAGATGGTCTTGCTCCTCAGTTCAGGCTGCCACTGTTTGTTTGTCTCGGTGACCTCTGTCTCCTTAAGCCCACACCAGCAAAGCACCGGTCAGGTTCAAAGGAAGGGAGAGAAGAACCTTGAGGGTGGTTTGGTCCAAGCTGATCCATAGCATTTGCTGTCAGGTGAACAAGAAGAACTTGATTGTTATTTGATTGATTTTTTTTTTTTTCAAACTTCAAGCTAATTAGTTTAAGTATTCCGATATTGTTAAATGTGTTTTTCCCCTGAAAAATTTCATAGAATAACAGAATAGCTAGAGTTGGAAGGGACCTTCAAGATCATCCAGTTCCACCCCCCTGCCCTGGGCAGGGACACCTCCCACCACACCAGGTTGCTCCAAGCTCCATCCAGCCTGCCTTGAACCCCTCCAGGGATGGGGCAGCCACAGCTTCTGGGGCAACCTGGGCCAGGGTCTCACCACCCTCACAGCAAGGATTTTCTTCCTGATAACCAATCTAAATCTCCTCTCTTCCAATTTCAAACCATTCCCCCTTGTCCTGTCCCTCCACTCCCTGACCAAGAGTCCCTCTCCAGCTCTCCTGGAGCTCCCTTCAGATCCTGGAATGCTGCCCCAAGGTCTCCCCGGAGCCTTCTCTTCTCCAGGCTAAAACAGCCCCAGCTCTCCCAGCCTGTTGCTTTACATCAACCATCAATTTCTGGCTTGGTGGTGAAATCTGTCCTTCTGCCACCAGCACAGCGTGCGCTTCACTAAATAGCGTGTAGTATCTTGAAGTACCAGCAGTATCCATTACCTGGAGAAATTACTTCCATAAATTAGATGTTTTCAAATCAGCTGGGCTTCCCCAGGTTCATCCCAGAGTACTAAGGGATTTCCTGGAGCAATCTGGGAGCTGAGAGAGATCAGTGGGAATTTGGGAAAACCAGATACACCTCCAGAAGAATCAGTGAGCGTCAAATTAGTTCCTGTCTTTAAAACCTGAAGCGAGGAAGAAGCCAGGTGCCATGGATCAGTCAGGGTAGTGTCATCTCATGAAAAAAACCCAAGGAGACAAGCTATTTGCAAGCACCTAAATGATAGGTAACAGCCAGTATGAATTTGTCAAGGAGAAATCGTGTCAAATTAAGCTGCTTTCATTAATTATACAGTAAGAGAGCTTTTGGATATCAGAGAAACAGGAGATTTAATGCAACTTGATTTAATGTTGTCACTGAGACCGTCTCCCTTGGTATTCTCATTAGCAAGTTAGAAAAATGTGGTCTAAATGGCAGTAGCAGAAGGAGAGGTAGAACTGATTGGAAAACTACGCAGTAGCTCATTATTGTAGCGAAAGGGCATCATCCAGCCGGCTTGGAAGGCATCTACCCAGTAAATGCTCAGATATTCATTGAGCCCGGGATGATGGAATGGCAGTTTTGCTCCCTAAATTCAAAGAAGATGCTGGTGTCCTGGGTGATGTCAGCATTTCAGAAAGCAGTGTAAGAACACAGAACCCTCTTGATGAGTTGGGTGAATATTAGGCGCAGTTCAGTGAAGGTAAGTGCAGAATTGTGTTCAAGGGCAAGGTGGGAGCCGGGGGGCAAACAGCAGCCACACAGCAGGAAGGCTGGGAAGGGGCATGGATGAGAAGATGGATGTGTGTGAAAAAAGTCACTGTAATGCCGACTCTTAGCCGTAACGGGTTAAGAACAAAAGTCTTTCTTTCTCTTTAACACAAAAAGTGTTTTCTAGCTCACAGATGTTAACGATGGAATTCTTCCCCTAGCTGTTTAACGAGCTTGTTCAGGAGCAAGGTCCCAATTTGGACAGGACATCTGCCCACGTGAGTGGAATTAAGGAGCTGGCCCGTCGGTTTGCCCTCACTTTTGGCTTGGATCAGATCAAGACAAGAGAGGCCGTGGCCACACTACACAAGTGAGTGGTGGTAAATAACCTAGATTTTTATATTACTTCCAATGAAAATCTTTGCTCGGCGTACCTTTTCTAAAGGTACAGAATCTTAACAGCTCCTGGAATGCTGATACATTTTTCTGGTGTGTGTAGAAAAATGGGGGGGTAGAAAAATGGGTGTATGTATGTAAGAAAGGAAGTAAAACTAAACTGGCTGCTACCTAATTATTTGTTGGAATTTATTGGAATGGCCGTGTTTCTCTATCTTGGGTAAAGCCCCTGGTATTATGTGTTTGTGTGGAGTGTATCTCACAGACACAGCGTGTGGATAGTGCTCTGTACCACACCCGTGGGGATCCTGCGGGCACCAAGGGCTTTTATAAAATAATATTCCACAAATATTTTTAAATGTTTTTTCTTTAATTGGATTGATGCTTTTTATATAACTGCTATGTAGGAAAGTCTAGAGAGGTGCTGCTAAATTTAAATTATGAGTTTCGAATGCCATAAAAGGGTTAGAATATTAAAGTTTGTTGTCTCAGAGACTAAGTCATTAAGTCTAAAATTAGGCATGAACAAAATGCCACCGGGCACTTTGCTGTGCCACCAGAAGAGAAGTCAGGAAATCTGTGTGCCCTTATTAGAAACCTGAAAGTAAATTGTTTTCTTTAGTCTTAAATGATAAAGATAACAGTGTCCTGGTGAGTAAATTCTCTTTGACTCTTCATTCAGAAGTTGTGTCTTGTGATACCTTCCATAATATTTGTGTTACAGACTTCTGCTTCATGCAGAACCAAGAGCGAGCCAGGTGGTGATTCCTGCAGAGGCAGCGCCTTTGGGCACCCACCAGGTTTCTTAGATTGTGGGAAGTTCCTTCTTACCCACGTGCCTGGTGATGCCTCATCTTTGAGACTGAAGCCTCACAAATGGAGAGGGACCATTTGATTCCTCTTTGTCCAAAAGCAGCTGTTATGAAATAAAAAGTCATGGAAAAAAAAAAAAAAAGGTTCTGATGGGATATAAAGAATTTCATCACTGTTCAGATTTTGGGCAACGTTTGTATTTTGTTAAAAATGACTGAAAATTTTAACATTTCTTTACTGTAGAGATGGCATAGAGTTTGCCTTCAAATATCAGAATCAAAAAGGACAAGACTATCCACCTCCAAACCTTGCTTTCCTTGAAGTGCTTAGTGAATTCTCTTCTAAGCTCCTGCGACAGGACAAAAAGACTGTGTAAGTAACGCTGCCTTTCTCCTGGGGGTTCCGCCGGGCTCTGTCCATCACTGCAGCCTGTGCTTGAGCTCTGAGACTCTCACCGTCTGAGGGGGGCTGTGGGAGGTCCCAGTGAGACTTTTCACAGAAGTTGTTATTCATCATTTTGTATTTTAAAGCTATAAAAATAAAGGAGAAAAGGAGAATCAGATGCACTGATGAGGTGAGTTTGAGGCCTCACAAAACAGAGTTCCTTAAATTTTCCCATGGGGCCCTGAAAATAAAACCCAGCCTTTTTTCAGGCTAGAAATAAAAAGAAATGAAATGTTAGCAGTGTAGGAAACATACAGGGCTGTAAACGCTGCCGGAACATCTGTTTCTGTTAGACGTTTCCATAAAATAGAAATACATGTTTGTTATTTATTGTAACATATTGAGTTAAACTGGGAAATAAGGGTTTGTTTCTGTTACTGGCACGATGGAAGAGGCTGCGAGAGACACCACTGTTGGTTGGGGCAGAGCAGGGAGGCAGAGAACTGGACCCTGGGTTTGAGTTGGTGGGTAATTACCGCAGATGAAATACTGACACTAAATCAGAGAGATTGTTGGTAAGAGCTGAATAAAGAAATACTGTGTTATGAGCAACACTGGAGCAGACTCTCAAGAGGGGCTGCAGATACCAACAGAACCGGCAAGGAGAAAACTGCCGTACGATGGGTGAGTTGGCAGTGAAGGTGTTGTCAGTATCACTGCAGAGGTAACAGCTCTCATGTGTCCTGTAGCAAACAGCCAGGGTTTGGGCACCGTGCAGGAGTTGTGAGGGAAAAAAGAAGAAGACTCCAGTCAAAAATGAGCCAAGCCCCGCGTGCCCAGTGTGGAACTCAGTTCCTTGAATAATTTTATGACCGCTTAAAAAATGTGGTTGCTAGATCTGATTGATGGCTTTAGATACCTTTCCAGTCAGTTTTTAACACCAGTGAGTGTAAGTCGTGTGTATCTGCCGTAACTACCTCAGCTGACTCTTCCTGTCACTTTCCTGGAGTTTTTCTGTGAAGGCAATTGTCTTAAAGAACTTTTCTATTAGTGTTAACGATTATGAATATTATGGCTTTATCTGTGTTCTAAGAAATGGCTTTTGGTTAACTGCATATAATTTTTAACATCTATACACTTGAACCAATTCAGTTTTTTTACTGTATCAGTAATTTGTCAGCCCAGCAAACACAGTAGAAGAAACAGTTCAATGGGCTTGAGAACTGGGTGATCCATTGGGGCTGGTGTGACACTCAGGTTTTGAAAATGCTCTTTATTACTACATCCTTAAATCTTGTCAACCTCTGTCCTGTTCTTCAGGACAGGACTGAAGGATAACAGGATTTTATGACTGTCTTCCTAGCTGAGCCCTGAGCTGTAGGTTCTCCTGCATCTGTAAGTTTAGGTGCAACTAACCTGATTCCTATTTAACTTAGGGAAATTTACCATTCCCGTACGGCCATCATCCCTTCCACAAGTTTCTCCAGGGCAGAAAATGTGAAGTTACACCATTCTGTAGGGTTTATGTGGCAGCTGAATTGGACCCAATCCTTTGCAGGAAATTCAGTACTTCAGGAGATCTTGTTCCTTCACCTTCTGTGCTGCCTTTTAAAATTTATTCTCAGAGGTTCTCCCACTTGTTGGTGCCTACAAACACAACCACCACTGTAAATGCTGCTGTGGTGGAATCTATTTCTTCTGCTTTTATCTGGCTTTTTGTAGTCATCTGTATCTGAGCTATCGGCTTTAGCTGAATGTGAAGATCAGTGAGAAGTAACAGGTCCTTTAGGGCGTGATTTATCTGATCTGTGTCAGACATGCCCTGGGTTCCATTGGCTGTGGGGACTATGAAAAGAGTCAAGACAACTTGCTTATATGAAAAGATTTCTTCTGGAGGTCCCTGCATTCCTGTCCTTGGGAGATGGCATGTTTGCACCCAGCAGGCAGTGGTGGCGTTACCCGTGGAGCTTCTCCTGTGTTACATACTCGGCTCTACTCTGGGGAGTTGATTTGCCCTTCTCTGTAGCTTGACTCCTCCAATCCACAGGGACCTCTCCCCCTCCCTTCAAAGGGGTAGCCTGTGAGCAGGAAGGTACGTGACCACCATCTGCTGGAGAAGTCCCGTCTACAGGATCATTTACCTCCCTCCTTGGCTTGATCTTCTTCTGCCAAGTGACTGTCCCTGAACTCAGCAACGGGCTCGTAGTCTGGAGGCAGAAGTCCTCTAGAATAACCCTGAAAGTCTCAAGGGCATAAGCTCCCTGTCCCAGAAGTCCTCCAGCTGGGTTTCCCAACCCCCAAAAAATGAATTATTTGTGTGATATGTCTGGGTGTGTCACCTGCCCTTGGTACAAGCTGCCAGTCCTCCCGCCGTTCAGCACAGAGCTGCTCCTTTGCAGGGCTCCTCGCTCCTTGCTGGGTTACTGCTGCCATTTTCATCCAGAGGGAGAAAAGGAAGGTGTTTCCAGTTTGGGAATGGGGCCTCAACGTTGGTTTAATTCAGTTTTCCCTGTCCTAGTTAGTTATTCTGCTTCTCATTTTACAAGTAAGCTCCAGAATTAGTGATGGCACTTAGGGATTTATTCAGATCTATGGACTTAATATGAAAGTGTGCATTCAAGGTGTTGGGCTCTCACTCCTAGAAAAAAAAAAATTATGTGGTTACAAACCCATAGGAGGGAGATGCAGAGGAATTGCCCTGTGGAGACATTTTTTCCCATTTATTTCTCTCAATTAGAGACAGTTAATTTATGCCAGACAACTGACTGTTGGGTGTCTAGAGTCAGATGAGACAAACCCTCAGCGAGGTGTTCTTACTTCTAGAAATTCAGAGTTTCTGTCCTCATTGAAGCTGGTAAGAACCACCACTATGAAGCTCCTCTAAAAGGTTGAGCAAAATTGTCTGAAGTTTGCCGTCTAATCAGAAAAGAACTCCCCAAGTGGTGTAGTTTTCCCTTCTTCACAATATGGACACAACCTGTGCTATAAATTGGAGGCAGGAAAAGTTAATCCTTTCCAAGATTATCCCCCAGATAAATTATCTAAAGTCACAACGCACTCAAGTGGTGTGCTGCTTGGTCCTGTAAAAGAGAAAGAGAATAAACCAGGAGTTTCCCATTCGCTGTAAGGTTTGGATGTTACTCAATGTAGACGTGAAAAAGGGGAAGGAAAAAGCAGTCACAATATTGGACAAAACAGAAAAGCTGCTGGGCTTTGAGTAAAGTTCATCCTATTTACTGAATCAAAACAAAATCCCACTGCAGATGGGGTGTGACAGTTACCCAGGCACACGCAGCGTGGCTCCTCGCCCCGTGCGGATGCCCGTGTCATGTAAGGATCTGCCACAACTGAGCCTGCTGTGAGCTGCCAGAGGAAAGGGAAAGAGTTCATTTCCATGCAAAATTTGGGGGGTTGACCCCTGCTGATGACAGCCTGGCAGGATTCCGTGAAACCATGATCCAAGGGCATACCCCAAGATACCTGCAGGAAGGGCAGAGGTGATGTTGAAGGATCCTGAGGTCTCTTGCCTGAATTCTGAATGCCTGCTACGGCAGCTTAAAATTCAGTAGAATTGCTTTCAAGTGGATTTGCATATTCATTTTAAGGACTTACTCCTAATACCATAATTAAATAATCGATAGACAAAGAAAACAACTCAAGTGTCCTCCAGACCATATCTGGGGTTCCTTGCTTAAGTCAACAAGTGTGCGTTGGGCTCCTCGGTGGCAGTGGAACAGATCTGCAGGGTTTTAATTGAAAAATAATGGTTTGCATTTGAGGAAACCATTTTTCCTGTGGCAAGAGGATATCCTACATCCTCCCAGCAGTAGTTCCAATTCTGGCTGTGTGCTGACACAGCAGCTGTACAGACAAGTGGCTTCCTCACTGTGTGAGGCAGAGGAGGAATTCAAACAGAGCGAGCTGTGAGTGAGCATGGACAAGGGTGGGGAGAAGATGTTGGGGAGGAGAACGGTTCGTGTTGTTTATCTGTGAGTAACCTGTGTGTGATTAACTACGTCCCTTGGTCAGATACAACGCCCTACCAGCATACGTTGGTAAATTAAAGTAAGGATTTGTGTTCAGCTTTCACCAAGAGGGGTTGTAGATTAATCTGCTGTACTTCTATACTCAGGGTCTTTGTTTTTTTTTCCAGTCACTCCTACTTAGAGAAGTTTCTGACAGAACAGATGATGGAGAGAAGAGAAGATGTATGGCTTCCACTCATCTCCTATAGAAACTCACTAGTCACGGGTGGCGAAGACGACAGAATGTCTGTGAACAGCGGGAGCAGCAGCAGCAAAGCCTCTTCCGTGAGGAATAAGAAAGGCCGACCACCGCTCCACAAAAAGAGAGTAGAAGGTTCGTACGGCTTTAGGTTGCCTGGCAAAGGTATTTCTCATTTTGGACATGGATTCTTAGGAGCCCTTCTGGTTAGTCAGTTACTGCTGAATTGCACCATGTGTTCTCTGTGTAGTAAAAACTAGACGCTGTTCTGCAAATTCCTCTCAAGCCAGAACAACACGTCTTCCTGGGAGATGCCATTGTGAGTCCCTGCCCCTGTCTGCCTTCGCTCAGCTCTGCACGTTCAGAACCATTAAAAGCTGTTGCTGAAGCTGGAAGCAGGAGGTGTTTGTGGAGTTAGCTGCTCTACACCTTCCTCATCCAAGGATTTCTGGTGTTCTGCCCGTGCTCCAGTTTGAAGCAGTTGACAGTCAACAGGAAGTTAGAGCAACCCGAGGCAGAAATTCCAATACAGATGCGTATTTTGCAGGATCACTGGAAAACGCTAAAAAAACACCTTTATTTTGTTTAAAATTATATTGATATCCACTGTCTGTATTTACTCTTCCTGTGACTTCAGGCATGTTTGTTGGGAATTTGGCTGCAATAGCAGATTTCTTACAAGATTGCACCCGTTCCTGGTGAATGCGTACGCTGTAGTGTGTACCTTTGTGAACATAAATGTAGAGTAGGTGTAAGTGCAATCTTTAAACTTCAGAGATTTTTCCAAGGTCAGTATCTACGATAGGAACTCTCCTCAGTGAGGAACCTGATACTGATTTCCCTGAACATACAGCAGTTTCCTAAAATGTTCTTTGGAAGTTTGTCCGTGTGCTGTCCTGCAGCCGGGTCCGTTCTCCACCACCGCTGATGCTGAGCAGCACCTGTGCCGAGCCCTTCAGTTCCTGATTGCCAGCCCAGAGTTTAGGTAGTCAGAGTACTGCTTCCTTTCTTCAGATACTGTTTGGCTTCCTTTAGGATGCCAGGATTTTCACAGAATTCAACTGCTCAGGGTTTTTTCTTTCCTCTTGTTACTGTTTTCATTCTATTTTATCGTATTCTAATATCCTGTTCTTTTTCCTAACAAGTGCAGGAACATCTTTGCTTCCCTGTAAGGTGTCTCAGTGCCATGAGGCACTGTTTATGGCATTGCTGGCCTTGTGCTTTTTTGTGTCCTTCTCTTTCCTTCCTTAAAAGAACACAAAATGAGAGCTGAAAATGTTACCATTTTGAGTGTTTATCCAGTTGATCCCTTAAAGGCAAAATTTTTGTAAGAGCCACTAAAATGTTGAAGATCAGATTTGGAGAAAGTTCCACAACTCAAATGAGCCGTGTGGAGGTGTGTGGGTCGGTGGAAGGCTCTCGTTCCTCAGGTACAGTGTTCTCTGAGCTGGCTGAACGGATCCTGGAGGCAGTAACAGCGCACGTTATCACAACTGCCTCCGGAATTTTAAATGTTGTTCTTTATTTTTCCCTAGATGAGAGTCTGGAAGGCTCGTGGCTGAACAGGAATGAAACCATCCATACTCCAGGGGCACTGCAAGCACCACAGCTCACCTCAACTGTCTTGCGAGAGAACACCAGACAAATGGGAGAGCAGATCCAGGAGCACGAGTCGGAGCAGGGATCTGAACAAGATTTTTTACACAAGTAAGTGATGGGATTTCAGTCTGGAACACGGCGAGCCAGGCACGGGAGCTGTGTATTGTTGGTACCAACGGTCTTAGTCTGTGGCTCCACAGATGCAGGGTTTATTTGCAACAGCAACTAGAAAGGTCTTGGCTTATAGCTCAGCAATACTTGGAGTATTCTGACTTCCAGGAAAGACATATTGTAATGAAACGGTGGTTAAAATTATCTCCTGGCACAACCGTGCGATTATGGTGAATTTTCTGGTGTTTGTTACCCCAGGTTGGGTCAAAGCGTTTCTCCAACAGCCCCGTTAGATCTTCTCTTTCCCTCTGCCCTGTGTCATGGTAAATTAAGGTTCTCCCGACATCCTGATTTCTTGTCAATTAACTCTTCAGTCCAGTTCCAGCTGCTGAGCGAGTAAATCTTGTTTCTGGGGTAATTGCCTGCAGGCAATATTTTTTGCCCTAAATTTATATGTACTTTTTGTCTCCCAACTCCCATTTTATTACCTCCATTTAGAGGGAAAAATGTTGGTTATTATCTGTCACTGGTTTATTTAAGAATAGAGAAATCTTCAGAGAATGCTATTATGTTACTGATAATAATTTGAAGATACAGAATAACAATATCATTTTTGGAGACTGTTTTTATAACTGGTATGGCCAAACGGACTGATCTATCTGTATAAAAAAGCCATGTTATTCTGGCCAGATCAGTCGGGTTTCTACCAACGTATTATAGTATAAAACAGACAAATTACACCTCTTGGGTGTCCTCCAGCTTTTGTCCAGCATGTTTTTCTTGATACACATTCCCCAGGTTCCCAATTCTTGAACTTGAATTCACCCTGCTTGATCTTAAACATTATTGCTTCATCCTGCATTCCTTAACCGTTGGGTTTTCTAAATACGAATAATTAATAACGGTCATTTTCCTTGAGAAGGTAAAACATTGTGCAGTGACACGGGTGTATGTACGCCACCAGGTACCTGAAACTCTTCAAGTTTGCCCATTTTTGACCACGGGCTCTCAAAACATCTGAGCAACCTCTAAAGAAATGTACTTTTTTGAAAGCAGAACCTCCCTCCTTGCTTGTGTGTAACACGCACCGGCATCAGCTGAGCAGATGAAGCTTCAGTGGGGTCCCTTCATCAGTTCCCCCCACGCGAGACAGTCACAGTTCCACTGCCTACAAATACCTGCTGATTTTTGGAGCATGTACACTATTTGGTGTTTCCATGCTATGAGTTCAGCCAACTTCCTTTCCCCGGGGTGGCTGGGCTGGTTTGCCCTCCAGGCAGGAACACGCGTGGGGCTGGCAGGGGCTGAAGCGCTCCCAGCCGCAAGGATTGGGGCTGGCACCTGAACGGTGAGTGCAGGGCAAGCCTGGGCAAGGATTTCTGGGGTGGGGAGAAGTTGAACCAGGCTCCTCACCCTGGGCTTGAACCTCTGATCCTCCCATCTCAGGTGAACGCTGCGAGCGGAGAGCCCAGACTGCGCTGCCACTCAGCGTAGGGGAGAGAAAGCATAAATCAATGCAGAGCAGCCAGTTCCTGAGCACACGGGGTTAACCACGGCCAGAAGATGTTGTTCTGGGTGGTTTTCACACGGGCCCTCCCGGTTTATTATGTCCATCATATTAGGGCATAATAAAATAAAACCTGGTGTTGCTCTGGAAGAGCTGCACTTAATTCTTCCTATTTCCTTGTCTACAGCCCACAAATCATACCAAATGCATTGCTGTCTGCTGCTGGATTTAGCTGGTATTAAAAGTACAGCCTTTGAAGTAACGGGGATACGTTACTGGACGCTAAAGCTGAGCAGGGTGTTTATTTAAAAGCAATTTGGTTTTCATGTTGTCTGACATTTTTATTTGAAGGTACGTGTCCGTTATGAATTTGGATGTATTCTTGCTCACCTCTTCTCCTGATCCGAGAGCGCAATGTAGGATTTAATCAAATGAATTTTAGAAGTGCTCCCACTTCAGGCGCACGTCGCACTAATGAATGAGCATTTTATGGAGTGGTTTTTATTGCAACGATTAATGGGTGTTTTTTGTGTGCACACACAGTGAGAGGAGACAAGTTGCAGAAGGGAATCCGGAAGATGCGTGTGATGATGGATGGGATTTAAATATCTTAATCTGAAGCATGGCCAGACCCAAAACTTGAGGAGCTAGATAGATACCGTCTAAAACTAGTCAACTCCAAATGGTCTGTGTTCTCAGCTGTAACGCTGCTTTCCGTTTGTTAGTCCGCAGATGCCGATATCTTGGTTGGGCCAACAGAAGCTAGAAGATTTAAATCGAAAGGACAGGACAGGAATGAACTACATGAAAGGGAGAACCGGCGTAAGGCATGCAGTGTAAGTGTCCTCATCTCCAGATCAGAACCATTTCGGATGACAGTGCCGCGGTCTAAATATTACCTCCTCTGGGTCGTTGCCAATGCCCCCTGTGACATTTTCAGCTCCTGTGAAGGCAGTTACAGCTGGGTCGTGCTGGAATGGACACAGGGCCCTGTGGCCCCTCCAGCCCAGCTCTGCCTCTGACCGTGGCTGTGAGCAGGTTCTAGGTGAACGGGGCAGCTAGACGTGGCACAACACCCCCTTACTCTCCCCCGGCCTTAAACTGTTCCCATGGTCATCTGTCTGTTCAGTAATTCCCCATGACCTCTTCCAAGTTGTTGTCCCGTTTTCCCGTGGACCTGTTCACGCCTCTTTCCTCTGCATCCTCCTTTCCTCGTGGAGGGGACAGGTGTGGGTGAAGGCTGAAGGGTTCTGCTGTACGAGGGGCACAGCTGTCAGGGTGGGCACCAGCATCTCCAGTAAGATCGGGGTCCTTACGGTGTTAGGACCCAGTCTCGGCTTCACTGCTGGCTTCCCAGGGATTTACCAGAGATCCTGGCAAACAGCGTAACCCAATTTTGGAAAAGGGCAAGCAAACACAGGCAGGTTATTGCCCTTGACTTGTTAGCACACATTTAATTACTGCTTATAATAATGTTAAACAGGACTTCCTGCATCAGCCTCTGCAGGTGCGAGGGTTGGTTTTACCCAACATTTTCTTTCAGTTCCTATTACAGAAAGCGGTGCTGATTTTATCCTCAGCATAAGGTTTCAGGTGAAGGCACTGAAGGGTAGGGTTTGTGTATTCTTTTTAATGACAAGGATCATGGTCGGGACATTTAAATACCTGGAAGTGACTCTTTTCTTTCTCTTTATTTAATCAGACGAGGTCTTATGGAAGATGACGCTGAGCCCATCTTTGAAGATGTAATGATGTCTTCACGAGGTCAGCTTGAGGATATGAACGAAGAATTTGAGGACACGATGGTCATTGATCTGGTCAGTAAATCGTATTAATGGCAAGTTTTAAACGGATGATGGATAATTTAAAAGGAATTTTAGACATGCAAACAAAAAACTTCCAAACTGTTGAGGCCAATTTCCTTTTGTCTGAAACATTAAAAAGCAGAAAAGATCGGAATGCTCCTCAGAGCCTCCACCTGCACAGTCGGGCCCAAGGCAGCAGGAGCCTTAAGGAAGGCCTCAGTTATAAGCACAGCCTTAAAATTACTTTAGAATCCAGGAGTTTTTACCCCATTCCTTAAACACAATGCGAATTGATGAAGTGCTCCCTTGCGTCAGGGTTTTGTTTTTAACGCAAATCCAAGCAAAGCTGCTTTGTGAAGACGAGGTGCTGGTGCCAGTCCCCGTGGGGGCAGAGCCACGCGCGCCTTGCGTCCCCGGTGAGTGAGGGGTCTTCTGACATGTCCCACTCCTCTTTCCAGCCACCGTCGAGGAACCGGCGGGAGCGGGCTGAGCTGAGGCCAGACTTCTTTGACTCCGCAGCTATCATTGAGGACGATTCAGTAAGGCTTTACTCGGTACCAATTACGCTTTATCTGAGCTTCCTTTTGATGATCGTTCCTCCTCATTAATTCCCATCTTTTTTCCAGGGATTTGGAATGCCAATGTTCTGAAGTCTGGTGAAGACATTTTACAAATTTGGAACTCTATTGTTTAGAGCTAGAGGCCTATATACTGTGATAGCTTGTATGAAAAAACCACATTTTTGATGTGATACGGTTTGATTTTTAACCAAATGATTGAGGTCAATCCCTTTTTGTAGTGACAGAAAGAAGAGGAACTTCTTACTGACACAAAGGAATGTTGGCCAATCCAGTCACCTCAGAAGGGCTGACCTAAAAAATCATTTGTTATCCCTGTTCTTGACTGTCCTAATACAGATTTTTTTGGTTTTGTTTTTGTTTTTTTTCCTGGATGAGGAGGAAGTTTTAAATTGTTAAGACAGCTGTCGAAATAAACACTGTTCTACGTATGTTTTCTGAAAACAACAGTGAGTGAAAACAGAACTTTTTAACTTTATTTTTCTGCTGTACAATTTAAAACAGTTTTAACATTTGCCTTTTTATGTTTTAAAAGCTAGCCATTTTTATTAAACCTATGCCTATCAGCCATTGACTAGCAGCGACGCTACAAAGCGGGTCGTTCTGGCTACAGCAAAGTGTTTTTGAACACACTGGATTTGATTAACGTTATGGTACGCTGATACCCTCTCGCAGGCATGGAGAAGAACACTCTTCTAGAAGAGGTTAGAATTCTAATGACGTGCATCTCTGCCAAAAAAATTTCAGATTCTGATATGATAAACCCAGATTTTATACTCTTGAGAAGATTTATTTTTATTTATAATGGGACATAAAGTAAGAGATGTCCGTGAAGCCACTTTTCCAACAGACGCTGTGTAACATTCATTTTATATAGCACATGGGGACACAAACACAGTCAATTTTCTATTGGTACTTGCTCTGTGCATTTTTAGCAACTTATACCAGCAAATAAAGTATTCTCAGTAAAACACACAAATGGTTCTCAAGTAATCAATTTGCTGTTTTTACTACCTACTTCAAGCCCTGCCAACCCCAAGGTACATAAACAGCAACTTTCCTAGTTAATAAAAAAAAAAATAAAAAAAAAAAATAAAAAAAGAAGTGAAGGGTGGGGGAAAGGACTCACTTTAGCATACTAAAAGCAATTTTAACTGTACCATAAAGAAAAAAAAAGAAAAAAAGTCTACTTTCCATGCCGTAAATACCCTTTTGCGCTATTTTTGTAAATTAATTTTGCCAGTTAGAAGTACTGTATGTGCTGCATAGAAATTTGTGCTTAGATGGTGAAGTTCTTAAGCTTACAATGGAATACAGCTACATTTTCAGTGTTAACTGTGCATATTGAGAGTAATTCTTTGGGAGAAAAAAATAATAAGATTTTTCAAAAAAGTTTAAAAACATGGAAAAAAAAAAAAAAACCAACCACCTACCAAAAACCCCCAAACATTCTCAGCTAATGCATTGTAACAAGAGATTTTTTTCAGTGTCTTCAATAATTTGGAATTTCATTATGCTTCGATTTGATGACCCTGCCTGGTAGCTGCTCCTTCGTTAACGCGGGCCCCGCTACCAGCCGTGCTACCGGCCCTCCCCAGCGCGCACTGACCCCAGGGCCTCTAAGAATCAGCCCCAAAACGTCACCCTTCCTTTCTGCAGTCTAATACTAGCCTTTGAGATACGAAGCAGGATTGACCCACTTGGAGCACAGCAGTTTTAGAGGTGCTTTCTCTCTATTTTTTTATTTTTTTTTGTTGTTGTTGATGTTAGCAACTGCAAAATAATCATGGAGCTTTTGTTTTTTCTCTCCTGTTACGAGCTTGTTGAAAAAAAAACCAAAACAGCTTTTAATGCCCAGTGCTTACTTGCTGGGAGGGAAAAGAATCTGATTTTAAAAGCAAACCAGCATTTCACTCAGCTGAGGTTTGTTCCTTACAACATCTGCAGTTCTCAGACACGGTTGCCAAAAATGTTTGACGAGGTAATTCAGCCATTCCTCAGCTGTGGGTTGGGTAAGGAAGAGGCGAGGAGTAGCTGGAACTTTACAAATGCCTGTTCCCTCCCCTCCTCTTCCCTCCACCCCAGAAGCAAGAGGGGATGTGTGTGGGAATGGCTGCATTAAATCGTCCCCAGGACCATTCTGTGAGCAGAGGAGCATAATAAATGCTGCCTGGTTTGAGTCAGAGTCTCAGACGAACCTTGTGCTTCACAGTCCTCTGTGTGGAAAACTGATTCCTAATTTAACATTGTAGAATACTGTATAACAACCAGTTATTATCATGGTACCTGCAATGGGTTTCCAGTTCAGTTTGCAGTCAATAGGTTTTTTGTATTATGAGTGTCTCCTTGATTGGTTTTGCTAGTAATTCTGTAAATTGTACATTTACAATATGAGGTTTTTTTTTTTCCTTTTGTACAATTTAAAACTGATGCTTCACCTTTCATTTAATAAACTATTCAAAAATCGTGAGTATGATGAGCACCCTCTTCACTATAACTTTCTTTTAAATGCTCCTTTGGGCCATCACATCTTGTCATCCCATTCCCAGTAGCCAAAGGGAGCACTGAAAGGGAATTCTCATGGAGCCCAGGCTCGACGGACAGTTTCCAATTGGTTTTTCTTTTTTTTTTTCCTCCACTGTGGTGTATTTTTGGTTGATCTGGGGGGTTTTGTTGTGAGATTGCTGTAAACCCAGTAAGTCATCGCCCAGGTTGGGAGAGCGGCATCGTTAAAAGTTTCAATTGTTTGAACTGTCAATAAATTTTGAGACAAAAAGTTCACTCGCCTGCCCTCGTTCGTCTGAACTGAACTGGACCCCGTGGGAAGAAATGGAAATGCTAAAAGCTCGGAAGGTCCAACATCCAGCTGGGCTAAACCAAGCTTTACAGATTCCTGAAAGGCAACATCCTCTTGTTATTCCCGGGCCTCAGAGAGAAAGGAGCTATTTCTGCCCAACCCCTAAATGATTGCATCTCTGTTAGCGCTGAAGAAAACCCACCGCTTCCTGAAGAAAAATCACCCGAGTCAGAAAAAGTAGGAAGATACAGCAGGTGAGGAACAGGGATGTTATTCAAGGACTGGACTGCTCCTGAGGCACAGGCTGAACACTGAATTGCCACGGCTTGTAAGTTACGCTGCGCTCCTCCTGCGCTGGGAAACACAGTAAGTAACTCCTGTTCACGCGTCTCAGTTGAAGGGCTGCTCTCTGTTGGAAGGATTTTATTCTCTGTCTGTCATTGCTGCAGGCTGCTGGAATTCAAGAGAATTCTCGCATAGCGTGGCCAGAGCAGCATCCCGGTGTGTTTACAAAGCGTTGGAGCTTTGGAGTGCCGGTGGAGCCACTGACTGCTTAGAAACGGAGGGTATACAACAGCCAAATTCTTGTCAAGGGACAGAAGAGGGGATGAAGACTACACAACTAATGAGGTTAGGAAACAATTAAGAAAGGTTGTACTTTTTTCATAGTGACAACCACAGTCGGGTTTTTCATTTAGCGTCTCCTCCTGACTCTGGGCAATCCAAACTCTGAACTCGGGACAGGCACCAGCCCCTCTGTCAGTGACTGCTTGCCTTTGAAATATCCTCGTGCTCCTTACCAACTCCAGCTACATCTTTTCTCGCAACTAAGAACTCTCTCCACAGCAGTTAACCCCATCAGAACATTTCTTTCACCTTCCCTTGCTGTTGCAGCCAGCTGTGACCCCTGGGGCACCTGCTCAGAGAGAGTTTCTGCTGAGACAGCCGAGTACATCGATGCAGCTACCTGAAACGTGCTCATGGCCGGGACACGCAGTATCCTCCAAGTGCCCTGCCTCCAGCCACTACAGCAACCTGGGCAGTTTCAACCAACCTCATACTTGGCATCTCCTTCTGTTCTGTGTTTTCAGATCTCTTTTTTTTTTCCCTCCCTCACTTACAGGCTCCCTACTCCATGGCTGTACTCGCTAGGGCCCGGCTGCACCCACCTGGGAAGGGACACCCCCTGGAAAGCCACCGTCTTACCTTTCTGCCACCTCAGGCACACGCTTTGGGAGCGAAGGGACGCAACCGCGGGTGCACAGGTAGGGTTGTTCTTGATCTTACAATGTGATGTCATTAGTAACCAAGGTCACTCACAACACACAGGTCACTACGGGACTCGACGTGCTTGGCAGCTCCGTGCAGTAGCGCTAACCATGCCAGAGCCCGGTACTCGCTGCCTTCTGGGGCTGTAATTAAAATGCAGCTTCTAAGGAGCAGGGTGATCACAGGGCCCACGGCTGATCAGCAGCAACACCTGCTGCAGTGCTTCCTTGCAAGTCTGGCAAATAACAACAGGAAAAAATAGGCTGGAAGAGGACTCCGGAGGTCTCTATTTCAACCCTCTGCTGAGGAAGAGAAGCCCCCCACACTCAGGGAGTAGAGTTTTTATATCCCACCGGATTTGTCCTTTTTTCCACTGTGGATGCATTGTCTCTCGTACTTCAAGAGGAACCTGGCTCCGTCACCTCTGTCCCACCAGTGCCCACAGCCTGGAGGTCACCGATACCAACCTGAGACGCATCAGGCAGCAGATAAAAGTGGCAGCTGGGGACAGTATGGCCAAAGGACAGAACAGGTTAGTCCGAGATCAGCAAAGCCTGGACTCCAGTGCACTGAAATCCAAGCCAAGGGATGAAGGTGTCAAGGGAACATCTCACCCTGAGCCATAACTAACAGCTCACCTGCAGCCAGCATTGCAGGTCACGTTGATAGTTACCCAAAAAAAGGGTTTAGAGAGATGAACTGATAAACCCCAAGTTATATGAGATATGTACTATGATTTATTAATGGTCATTAGCAAGATGAAAATGGAAAGGAGCATTGTAGAGCGAACCTCCACTTCAACAGAGAGGAAGTGTGTTCCCACTCACAGTGGGATATTGGCGTGTTTCTTCCAAGGACCGGACTGGGTTTTGCTGGCCAGCACCTCCAGGTCCCGGCAGATGCGCATGCGGGTGGTTGAAGGTTGGATGATGTCATCAACAAACCCTGGAACAAACCAACCACAAAGGCAAAACACCCCTGACTGACCATGAAGTGTTTGCCCCTCAGCCCTCTGTGATCTCAGCCATAAATACACTTCAGCAAAATCGGAAGAGTATTTGGAATAAGCAGTTCACAAGTTACAAATTAACAAAAAAAAAGTGAAATAGCCTGAAAAAGAAAATATTCCCACATCAAGAGTTTTTAAATTAGAAATACTTCCTTTTTTTAAAATTTTTGCAAAAGTTCACAAACCAAAAACGTTAAGGAGGGGGCTTCACTGGAGTGAGCACTGCACCCAGCGCTGCAGTTTCAGACGTACCATCTCCTCCTGTCTACCACCGTTACTCTGATTTAGAGATGGAGAAGTGTTTGATGAGAAGAGACACCCCTTGACTTTGCACAGGCAGGAGTCTGGGGTTTTTTTCCCAGCTCAAACAGCAGCAATAGATACTCTCTGGCAAAACCAGCGGGAGCAATACTGCATGGATTGGCTGTGGTGGGAAACAGCTCGGCTGAGCCTCCCCAGCTCTGCGGCACCATTAATGGAATTTAAATGAAGTACAAGCCAATTAATAGGGTAAGCCAGCACGCTCATTCTGAGTCTACAGAACCACCTTCTAGAGCACAGGGAATGCTCCAAAGCTGGATGTAAAACTTGGAAGTAAGAACAGTTGAAGAACTTACTTCAGAGTCCCAGGGAACATCACTGAACTGACCTAGACTCCAACCCTTTCCTAAGGCCACTGGTCTGCATCTGGGACTGTCAAGCAGGTGGTCAAAGCTCCTGTACTTACTTTTAAGGAACAGGCTGAGTTTTGAGTTGCTTTCTAATATCTACAAAATTGAAAATATGCTTTTCAGTGCAGTCCTCCCATCTCACCAGTCTCTTTCCTACTGAGTTGTTTTTCCTTCGCATGTACAAGCTACAGTTGGGCATCACCACAAATATCTTGCCTAAATAACTTACCCATTAGCAAAAAGCCGAATAACTACAAGTTTATCTACATGCAATGGCAAACACAAACAGGGGACAGACAATGTGTGAGATTACTGTACCTCTCATGGCAGCTGGGAAGGGGTTTGCGAACTTCTCCACATACTCAGCCTCTGCATGTGCCTCTTTTCCTCTGAAAATGATCTGGACAGCACCCTGGAAAGACGCATTCTCTGGGTCAGCAACAGTCATTCAGCCTGTTCAGAGGAAAGCTGTCTGCTTCCCCCCCAGATGACAGAAATGTGCATTCAGGTCAGCCGTTTCAGAAGAAAGTACCCGTTGTCTTCCCCTTGCTAGGCCACTTCTGGGCCACTGTAAAGACGCCGATGGCTACTGCAGCCCCTGTGAGAGGGATTTACCTTTGCGCCCATCACGGCCACCTCTGCAGTGGGCCAGGCGTAATTGGCATCTCCTCTTAAGTGCTTTGAGCTCATCACATCGTAGGCACCCCCATAGGCCTGGAAGAAAAACCAAGGAATTAATTAGCACAGACTGACCTCAGCAACAGCCTACATTCCTCTTGGAGGTTTTACTATTCCAAGACAAGCAAGTAGCACTGAATTTGATCTGAAAGAGCACGAGTGTCTCCATTTTGCCACAACAATCTCCTCGGACTAGACATCTCTTCAACTAGAGCCACGAAAGAGCAAGGAAAGGAGCTGCTGGTATCTAAGACCATTCTTGATGGCAGAGGGAGGCATGGACCTATACCAGACCCTGCACATGTGCACGCCCGAAGCGCTGGGCGTGCTCCTGGCCAGGGAATGCAGCTCTGGGACTCTGCAGCGCTCCACTCTGGCACTGGAAGTGGTCCAGCCAGCAGTGATGAGCAGGCGCTCCAGAGCTTACTGCAGCACAGCCCGTCTCCAGGCCTTACTGACAACCAGAGCAAGGCTGCGAGCCTGGGCAGCGAAGGATGGTGATAGTCAGAAAAAGCAGAGAAGGGAAAGGGACAGAAAGGAGGAAAAGTTCTTTTTTCTTTCTGCTATAAGTCAAAAGCCTATGAGGAAAGGGGAGCAAGGAAAAAGCTAAGGCCTTTAAGACCCAGAAGGTCCCCAGAGCTTACAGCAGCATGGTGTCACGTACCTTACAGAAAAAGAGAAGACAGTGAAGAAGCCTACAGCAAAAGCATGTGGAAGAAGAGAAACAGGGAAGGATTAAATGAGCAGACAGAGCAGAAGAAAGATACAAATGGAAAAGGGACCTCGAAGTGGCAAGACTGGAGGAAGAAGATTTGCTGTGTGTGTGCAGACAGATGGCACGTGCTCAGTAAGACAAGCTGGTGACAGAGGACAAACACTTGACTGAAGGCATCGCAGGGAGAAAGCAAAGAGCAGAAATGTGCGACTTCAGAGGAGCAGAGACAAAAGGAATGAAGACACAGTCTGAGAACAAGAGAAACGGTCTCTTGGAACCTGACACAAAGAGGCCTTACCAGATGGGACAGACAGAGGTGTGACAAGGACAGAAAGCAGGTGGGACAGACGGACAAAGCTTGACATAACTGAAGTTGCTGGTAGTGAAAACGGGAACTCCAGAAGAACACCATGGAATGGCACCACCTTACCTTCCTGGTGATGACAGTAATTTTAGGCACAGTTGCTTCTGCAAAGGCAAACAGCAGTTTTGCGCCATGACGTATGATCCCACCATACTCCTGAGCTGTACCTACAAGTGACAAACAATTTTTTTTTTTTTTCATTCCACGGAATTCCCAAAAAAAACCCCACATGCAGTTGGGTAATTGCCATCATCCATTACCAGCAGCAAACCTAACAACAACCAGAGCATGTCAATATCCAGGAGAAGGGAATATCCAGGCACTGTTCTCCACAAGATGCTGAGCAACCCTACAAAAAATCTCTCACCAAAAGCAGCACGTTTGTATATGAGGTCACAGAACCAAAATATTCACCAGATGGTCTCCTCCTGGGAACAAAATAGTTACATCATTTCCAAGACTCCAAATGTGACTATCAGTGAAAAACACAACCTGGATTCGCTTCCCAGAAACCTCCTCTTCCAAAACCCCTTTTTTCTAGGCCATACTGACAGGCAGCTTGGCTGCCACAACAAACACCCATCCCGCTCTTCCTTCAACCAACCCCAAGGTGACAGAACCTTAAAAGACAGACCACGGGTTCCTCTGTGAGGGTGCTCACAGCAGGTGCTTCTGGAGAATGGCTGTAGGCAGCGGAGATGAGGACAAGTTGTGCATGGTCCAGGGTGTTGACCACAGCTGTGTCCCAAACAGCCCTCACTGACTCGTGCTCGGAAACAGCAATCCCGTGGACTTTATTTCTAGGATTTCTGAATTCCAGACCATTGGATATAACTTTACAGTTACTTTGTAGCAGTTTATCCACCTACTGACTTTTGCTTTCAACACCTGAGATAACCTCTTAGAGTACTTTGGGCTCCTTTTAAAAAATATAAATTAATCATCCATTACATGTAACAGTTTAAGTAAAAATTCTTTCGTAATATTTATTTTTTTAAATAACTTACTTGGTAGCCTGTTTGGTGGCTTGACTTCAATGCTTCCCCTCAAGTGTAATTTGAGTGTCTAATAATTTACGTGTACACTTACAAATGTCTGTGCTCAACTGCAATTTCACTTTTAGTTCTTGTGTTTCCCTCCAGAGTGGGACTGATCAGGCCTGCAGAGCCTGCCCAGCAGTGGGAACAGCCACGTCTCCTTGTCCCGAGCAGCAGCCTGAGCACAGCTGGGACGCTCAGCCCAGACCCTGTGACCCAGCCACAGCCTTAGTTTCTGATTCATGCCTGGAACAGAGGAGCCAGCCACTTAAAAATGCTTCATGTGTAAGCTCATTGAACTGTCTTTTGAACTATTTATGCTGTCATCCACGGCCAGTTAACAGAAACCAGAGATTCAGTCACAAACTTGTCCTAAATGTATGCTTTTATTCAGCTACAGGGTACTGAATGTCTCAAGTGTCATCTGTCTCTGTTACATTGGGGGCTGAAGTGTTTGGGTGACTAACCCCGTGAGATGTTTTGTACACCTCTGTGACCTGTTGTGATGGATTCTTTCTCCTCCTCTACTGAACAGGGAGAGGAGGTGACAACCACCCTTGGAATTTTTTAAATAAACTAAAATTTCTAATGCTAATGTACTAATGTTGCCAAACTCCTGAAAATACAACAGTTTAGGATCAGTATCAAGTCTCAGATCTCCTCTTTATACCTTTCCCTACTTTTATTTATCTTCCATCTGTCTGCTTTCAAACCAACATTCTACTATGCAATATTAAGTTACTACTTTTCACTGGCTGTATGGAAATAGCATTGTTCTTGGATTCTGAGCGACTGTCCACATCTGGATTCCTGTAGTGGTTTCCTGCTTGCTGCAGCCAAGCCTGGATACCAGCACTAGTCTTTGCAGGGCCTTCTGATACCACACTATCCACTTTTCAGGCACATAAATAAAACAGCATCTGAATAAACCAGCTGAGTGCTTACAGGACCATGGGGTCTCATAATAAAGCAAGCAGTGTAAGTTCCACACCATTTATGACAAGGGCAGCATCTCCAGGGAATGCAGGTTTTTTTTTCCTCTCGGAGAGGCCACAATCACAGCTTTGCAATTCTGCTGGAGTTCCAGCCAGCAGGACACAGCTTATCAGTGCACGATATACCCACACCCAGCCCTGGCAAACCGGGCATCCCAGCACCTCTGCCAGGCTGCTAAACACAGTTTCTGTCCCAAAAAGCTTCCTTTTAAAGCCTGGCTTATTGAAATCTACTACAGTAAAGGTCTTCTCACAGAGTTCTTAAAATGGGTTATTTAATACCAACACCACCCCGTCATGAGCTGAAATGTAACTGTAAGACATACCTGGCAAAAATCCAGGAACGTCCACAAAAGTAATCAGTGGTATGTTGAAAGCATCACAGAAACGAACAAAGCGGGCCCCCTTCACCGAAGAATTTATGTCCAAGCACCCTAAAGACAGAAAAACAGGCCTTAACAATCCCAGTGATCAGCTGCTGGCAGTAATTCAAGGCAACATCAAAAAAAATTAATAATAATAATAATAATAACAACAACAATCACACTCCATTATAGCTGTATTGTCTTCCTAAAACCAAAGCAAGGCTTATCTGCAGATAATGCAGAGAGAGTCTGCGATGAAGTTTTACTCTAAACTTAGAACTAAGATTAGAGTACAAGCCACATTCAACAGGCACTCACTCCATTTTTGACCGCTATGTGTAGAGATTTTCTATCATAAAAAAGCAGCAGTTTAATTATATTCTTGTACTTCATAGTATTTTTCCACGGTTTTCTCTTTAGGGATATTTTTCAGAGCAGTCATATTAAAAGACTACACAATTCTCCCTTAAAAAAATAAAAAGGGTCCACTAATATTTTGAGAAAGTTCAGCATTTTTCATAAACACACTGAAGTATTTATTTTCCAGTGCCATTTAAAATTATGCCATGTATTAAACTGAAATGCATTTTGTATAAAAGCATCTATGCAGAACACTAAAAACGTTTGTTACACTTGAGAATATCAAATGAAGACTAAAGCAATGTTAAAACCTGCTGTCTAGTAGCTTGTTAGTCATATCTTGTAAAAGTTACAAAAGAATAAAACATCATACTGGCTCAACTGATTTTTCCCCAAGCAAAAAGACACAACAATTGAAAACAAGGAGCAAAACCAAAGGTCTGGTTNGGGGGGGGGGGAACAAATGAGGAGAAAACAGAGGTAGGCACAAACTTCTAACCTGATGCCACTTTGGGTTGGTTGCCCACTATCCCAACGGTTCGGCCATTCATCCTGGCGAATCCAACAACAATGTTTCTGGCATAGGCAGGCATGATCTCGAAGAACTCCCTTTCGTCAGTGATCTGCAAGGGTGAGAGGTAGGCAGAGCACTTCTGAGGTCAGACATCTCTGTATATTTATATTCACAGACAAACAAAAAAAAAGCCCTGAAATTTCAAGTTAAGATGTGAGGGAACTTCTTCCTCACAACTTAAATTCTTCATGGAATCAGGGAATTTTCAGAGTAGGAAGGGACCTCTAGAGATCATCCAGTCCAACTCCNGTCCCAAAAAGCTTGCTTTTAAAGCCTGGCTTATTGAAATCTACTACAGTAAAGGTCTTCTCACAGAGTTCTTAAAATGGGTTATTTAATACCAACACCACCCCGTCATGAGCTGAAATGTAACTGTAAGACATACCTGGCAAAAATCCAGGAACGTCCACAAAAGTAATCAGTGGTATGTTGAAAGCATCACAGAAACGAACAAAGCGGGCCCCCTTCACCGAAGAATTTATGTCCAAGCACCCTAAAGACAGAAAAACAGGCCTTAACAATCCCAGTGATCAGCTGCTGGCAGTAATTCAAGGCAACATCAAAAAAAATTAATAATAATAATAATAATAACAACAACAATCACACTCCATTATAGCTGTATTGTCTTCCTAAAACCAAAGCAAGGCTTATCTGCAGATAATGCAGAGAGAGTCTGCGATGAAGTTTTACTCTAAACTTAGAACTAAGATTAGAGTACAAGCCACATTCAACAGGCACTCACTCCATTTTTGACCGCTATGTGTAGAGATTTTCTATCATAAAAAAGCAGCAGTTTAATTATATTCTTGTACTTCATAGTATTTTTCCACGGTTTTCTCTTTAGGGATATTTTTCAGAGCAGTCATATTAAAAGACTACACAATTCTCCCTTAAAAAAATAAAAAGGGTCCACTAATATTTTGAGAAAGTTCAGCATTTTTCATAAACACACTGAAGTATTTATTTTCCAGTGCCATTTAAAATTATGCCATGTATTAAACTGAAATGCATTTTGTATAAAAGCATCTATGCAGAACACTAAAAACGTTTGTTACACTTGAGAATATCAAATGAAGACTAAAGCAATGTTAAAACCTGCTGTCTAGTAGCTTGTTAGTCATATCTTGTAAAAGTTACAAAAGAATAAAACATCATACTGGCTCAACTGATTTTTCCCCAAGCAAAAAGACACAACAATTGAAAACAAGGAGCAAAACCAAAGGTCTGGTTGGTGAAAGTCACTTCAGAAATTACCTGGTTAAGCAGAGAAAGCAAAATCCCTCAACAGTTGAAAAAGACCTTGAACCTTTGTATCTAAATTATTTGAGGTCAAGAGCCCCACACGTGTACGCCTGAAAGCTTTGCAGTGTTCTTGCAAGTAGACCAGAAGAAAAAACAAGATTACCTCACTCTCCAGAAGAGTTTTAATTATTTTAATGCTGTGGCAGTAATTAAGCAGTTTCCATATTATGGTTAATCCAGTTAATTGCAGGCTGCTGCCAAATAAGCAGTGGTCTTCTGCCCACCCTGTTGATTTGTTCCTACCGCTGCTGTTGTGCTGGATGCAGCAGGCATTTAATTACCTGTGAGCAACATCTCCTTGATCCACTAAAGAAATTGGCTATTTTTCAGGTAGTTGGAACATGATACAAAACATAAACAGGTTATCTCAGAGCCAGGCAGCCTTACAAAGCGG
>VXBW01001619.1:211314-236220 GCA_013400375.1 Thinocorus orbignyianus
AGGGGACTCCACACCCTCCCTGGGCAGCCAGTTTTAGCGGCTCTTGGCAGACCACGCTTTTAAAGAACAATTTCCAGTGATGAAAAGCAACTAGTACTTCAGGGAGCTCAGAAATTCTCCATGACATGTTTAGTATTTGCTCTTATTTCTTTGCAAGTTCAGAGCACTTTATTAAGAGAGGCCAACACAGCGTGTTCCGCTGTGTAGGTGTCCCTGGTGGTGGATACAGTAGAGAGTGGAGAAACTCAATTTTATCTGCAGTAGAGGAAAAACAAACTCTGCCTGGCCCCACCAAACCAGCACTCCTTGGCAGCTGCGCTTCTCTCTGCAGCTGAAGTCACTCTGCAAATGACATCCACCGGTGTGTATAAAGCACTATCAAAATTCACATGTTCAAAAGAGATCATCATTATGCATGGAGCAGTAGCGACACCTATACACGGCTGCCTGGTGCTTTCTCCTAGAATTCCTGGGTTTCAACTGTTTATGACAACTTTGTCTTGACGTACTACAGTTGGCCAGTCACTGCTGAGGCAGATGAAATGTTGTGAAAAATATAAGTATTATTAAAGTAGTTTTCTTTCTTTCCTTAGTACCTCGCAGAGTCTGTGGGAGGGTTCAGGTTTGACTTTTTTTTCCCCAATTCACTTAAGAAGTTTTTTTTAAATGTCACCTTTTATCTTGGCACAGGTAGTAGAAATTGACAACTGGAGAATCCAGAGATTAAAAACATCCTGAGCTTGCTTTCTTCCACTAAGATGAGTGTAAACGCAGCCACCTGCAAACTGAAATATGTTCTCTGAATGAACACATGGGGAGAGCCAGTCTCATCAAACAGCAAAAAGGGAGACGTTTGTAAAGCTCCCACAGCCACAGCTGAGCTTCCTCCCCCACCACGTGTACGTGTGACAGGGAGTTATTGTCAGCTCCATCACCCACCTCAGAACCCTGGCTCATCTCCCACTCAACACCTGAGTGCTGGAAGCAGCAGCTGCAAATTTTAATATTCAAAATTCGGACTCTCAGGGTACTCTAACAGCTTGCTGTGATAAAACTCACATCAATATTCCCTGTCTGAGCATTTATAATAAATCAAGTTGTTAAAACTGCAAAAGTGAAGTACTCAGAGTTAGGCAAGAGAATTACCAGCGTTGCCTGTGCTGCTTTAATAAAGCCTTCATAATTTAAACATTNCTTTCTAAGGTTTGAGTTCTGTTTTCTAATGGTTGTGGCTTTTTTTTTTTTTTTTTTAATAAAATAGCCCAACGTTTCCTTCCCTGCCACCCTCCCAGGAGATCTGCCTCAATTAATGAAACTTTCACATCAGCGTATCCAAGCTTCTAAATTCTTGACTTGTAATTAAATATATATATATATATATATTTATATTCTTGTACTGTCTGTGTACATAACTGTCTCTTAGACTAACTAGAGAAAAGTAAATCTTTGTATGTGCTCCATGTATTTTATAAACAAGTGACAAAATTCCAGACAGTAATAACAAGGTGCAGGGGGGAGGGCACAGGACAGAGCTAAAGACAAGAGGGAGGGGATTTTTGATCCCAGAGAGAAACATGAATTGCAGCATCTTTCATCTGTTACAGTTCTGCCCACAGTGGAAGATGTGGCCTGAAAACAACTCTTAGGGTTCCTTTCATCCACTGAAGTCTTTTATTCCCAACAGTTTTTGTTGTCCCTTCATTCATGGCTACTCCACAGGTAAAAATACTAACTTGTGAAGACCAAAAAAAAAAATTTACGAATTTCTCTTCAATGCCATTCTATTAGTTTCTTCCAATTATCTACACACAGAATATAATATATTCATATGAATCACAGACTTACAGCGTGTATGATATCCAGCATATCGTAGGCTTTGGTAGATTCAATGGGGACAACTGTGTCCAGCTCAGGAACCAAACGGTCACTGCAGAAAAGAATTAAGTGTGAGCAAGAGCATTGACAGATCAGATGAAGACCAAGACCAAAATCTCAGGTAAACAATGCCACCCCTCTGAGACTTCATGGAAACTGCTTCTCAAATATGAGGAAAAGAAATGGACCTCTTTCTCTCAGCCAGTGGTGCTTCAGGCCACTGGGTCCTCACACACAGAACAGAAGCCTGACTGATCTCTTCCCAAGGGAGACATCCCTTCTACAGGCACCTCTGCTTATGAAACCATCTGGAAACACTGCCTCCTCTTTGACTAGAGGAGCCCAAGGTGAGTACGAGCAAGGAAACCGAGAGGCAGGCCAGTGCCAGCCACCAGAGTCTGCAGGGGACACTGTGCTGGAGCACAAGTCAACAGTGGAGAAAAGGATTTGGTAGAACAAGTGTCAAGCAGCAGAAGAGCCTACATATTCAGGGGCTCCAGTCCTTACAGCTGGATGGGGAAAATGGTTTCTTCCAACAGCAGAGCAAGGTTTCCAGTCATGTATCTGGATCTACAGCATGTTTACAGCTCTGACCATCTCACAGAATCATAGAACGCTTTGGGTTGGAAGGGACCTTCAAGATCATCCAGTTCCAACCCCCCTGCCATGGGCAGGGACACCTCCCACCACACCAGGCTGCTCCAAGCCCCATCCAGCCTGGCCTTGAACCCCTCCAGGGATGGGACAGCCACAGCTTCTCGGGGCAACCTGGGTTCCAGGTCTCACCACCCTCACAGCAAAGAATTTCTTCCCAATATCCAATCTAAATCTCCCCTCTTCCAATTTAAAACCTGTTACCCCTTGTCCTGTCCCTCCACTCCCTGACCAAGAGTCCCTCTCCAGCTCTCCTGGAGCTCCCTTCAGATCCTGGAAGGCTGCCCCAAGGTCTCCCCGGAGCCTTCTCTTCTCCAGGCTGAACAATCCCAGCTCTCTCAGCCTGTCTTCATAGAAGTCCTCCAGCCCTTTGAGCATCTCCTGCACCATGTCCTTCCTGTGCTGAGGACTCCAAAGATGGGCACAGTATTCCAGGTGGGATCTCATGAGAGGAGAGTAGAGGAGAAAAGAGTGGAATAGAGGGGGAATGTTCACTGCATTTAGTACATTGTGTGGTGTGATTTTTACCTTCATGTGTCTTTGTCCACAACCTCCCTGTCCACATTGTGATTTTGAATACACTTAACTGTAGGAAACCATTCCAGACTTAATTCCCCTGTCACCAAACATCCACTCTCGGCTTCTTCAGTTTCGTGCCTGTGTTTAAAGAATCTTTGCTGTTACTCTGCTTAACTCACCAACAACATGCTTCTCGTGGAGCTTTACACTGAACAAGAACACTGCCTCCCTGTTAGAAGCTGACACCAGCAATTACCTCCATCTTTGATTGTATCAGCTCCATTAAGGACCTACAAATTCAGTCACAGTCCCAACAGGGGGGGTGTCAATTTTTATGAGTCACCACCGAGAAGGCTTCAGGGAGTATATTTGTGCTATTCCATAGAAATACTGATCTGTATTTGTTGTAAATGGCATTTCGGTGGGGTTCTTATTGAATTCCTGTTTTAACAGTGCAGTGATTTAGTACATTTAAAACGATACAACAGAAGGCTCTAGACACCCAATTTGAAACTGAAGGAAGTGATCTGCAGTTCGTCAGGATCAGGGGAAAACTAATAATGCAAGCCCCAGGTTGTCTCTGTGCTCCCTCACACACACAGGACCAGAAAGGCACAACTCCTTGCCGAGAGAGTAAGAGACACATCTATTAATAGAACAAAACTGGCAGCCACGTTTCAAGTATTTTCTCTGCATGATTAAAGAGTATGGCTTGCAAATATTTCCATAAAATGATATAATGAAACCTTAATCTGATGAAAGCAATCAATTTTAACATACTAAACCCCAAGCTACAAAAGATTCTAAACTTTTTCCTGTCCATAGAGTAGATATGAATGTGCTCCAAGTTCTGTCCATCACCTGTGGTATCCCAAAGGATAAGGAAAGGGGAAAAAGGAAGTTATTGCTCCTATAAATTCACAGGGCTGTGGAATACTGAGAGAAATTATAAGGGCATTAAAATTAATAACTACTATCAAAATGAAGACATTACCCAGGATATCACAACTTTTAAGATCTCCTTCAGATCATCACAGATGAAGAATATCTGGAGATTGCTAATAGAGTCACTGGCCTTAAGAGGCTGAGAACTGTGTTTCTTACAGATCCCACTTATCAGGAAGAAACTGCTGCTGCTCATCATCAAAACAGTCATCTGAAGACTGTCACAGCTTAAATCACTCTCACCCAGATCAATACCGGTTTTCATTCATTAAAAAAAAAAAAAAAAAAGGGAAACTGCCCTCAGTTACCAAGAACTGATAGTAACCTCCTCCAGAAATCTGTATGCAGGCTTCAGAGGAAAGGAAATCTGATTATACTCAAAGACACATTAAGGTAAAAATCACACCATGCAATGTACTAAATGCAATGAACTAGATACCCTTCAAAGGTAGGGGGTGTATGCACCATTAGTCTACCTGGCACTACAAGGAATCTTCGAACTCTTTAGAACCCAGTCACTGACATCAAAAACTCTGACAGAAGTTCCAGCAATCGAGACTGATGCTTTTCAATACCACAAAGAACCTACCCACCTGGAGAAACAAACATCCAACAGACAAAGCAAAAAAAACCCATCAGCTTCTGGACTTAACAAGACAAAAGTACGTTTAATTTATTTTTTTATTATTCATGGAAATATTTTGTAGTGTGAAAATGCTGCAAAAAGACAATAATGACTCTAGAGGGATGGGCTTTGACTGCAGCAGCAGTAGGGATCAAACACATCAATTCAAAGTGAAAGGAGTCTATTAAGATGTCAGTATGTCCAGATAAAATATTACCAACGTAAGCATTAAGACCACAAATGGAAGAAATATTGGGAATGCTGCTATAAAACCAGGCAAATTTAACAAATAGATCTGTCTTCACATGCACAGAGACTACTAAATTGAAGTTCTTGGTACAAATTATTGAGCATTTATTATACTGTTATCCTCTAATAAAGTACCTGCTGCAATGTAAGAGACTGCCTCCCTTAAGAAAATAAAGAACTAATGTCATACCTTAGTATGTATAACATAACTGACAGCTTCTCACACGAAAATAAACTGCCTATTATGAGACACATTGATTTAAAAATCCAAACTGTTGTTTCTATAATGAAATTAAAATACACCACCCAAGTCTATAGAGGGTAATTATCCCAGTACAGCTTGCTGAATGCCTACAAGGAACACAACCTCAGAAACAATTCTCCAAATCTACAAATTAATTGCTTTGGTTTATCACTATCAAACCAGAACAGTCTTCCAGTTTAATAAACACCTGAAGACCCACATCTTAGAAAAATTAGGACAAGTAATTAATTGACCTGTCTGACCACTCTCTAAAAGCAACTGGCAAATTTATTTCTCTAATAGTGAACAAAGTATCTCAGGTACCCAAGCAGTAATTTGACAAATTGATCCAAAAAACCTCCCTCTTGTTCCAAAGATATTGCAAAGAACAGTGAAGCATGAAGAGAAGGTAACCTGCCCAACTCGCGTGTTACAATCTGCATGCAGGCAAGAACCCTGAGACACAGATCACACATCTCTAGAACTGAAAGGAACAAATTCAGGAGCCACTCCCGTACAGAAGAGGGCGACAACCTCTTACGGGTTTCCCTACAGAAAGGGCTGAACTGGGGGTGCCACTGGATCTCGAGTCAAAATGCTTTGACTCCACTGACATTCTCTGTCTTTAACACCACAGGCAAGGCTGCCCACTCAGCCAGCCCCACGCAGCTCCCCGGCTTGCCCTCTATCTCTTGAAAAATTCTCTGATAAAAGTCCAGACGGTCGACATTTTTCTCCTCTTGAAACGACTCAAGTCCTTCCTTTGTTGTGTTGCCAACTACACGACAAGCCTGACAGACAAGTGCCCAATACAGATAACTTTCTGCCTCTGCCTCCTTGTTGCTTTCCAACCACCAACCTTAACAGACAGAATTTACCCAACAGGTCAGAGACCAGGGATCTCAGCCCGTCTCCTCTTACCTGGGATCGTGGCATTCACGCACTGGAGCTGGATCACGGTTGCTAAGAGGTAAATAATTAAAGAACTCTCGGAGGTTAAGTAAAGCATCTATGTCATTCTCAAAGGCTCTGTGTGCAACTCCTGGCAAGAAAAAGTTAAGCAGTTATTGAGATGATTTTGCAAGGTTTCGTTTTCAAGATGCACCAATAAAGATACAAAGAAGTGACAGGAAGAATTTTTAAACCAGAACTATTAACAATCAGAAGTTTTAAGCCACTGCATTTTGACCAGCTAAAAACATCCAGAAAATGTGTGGCTGTATCAAGCTTCCTCCAGAACAAGTCTGGATTGCTGATCTCTTATTTAAAATACCATAAACTGGTTTATCAGCTGTCACAGAGCTAGCTGGATCCCAGCCTTCTGCAATTCATTCCCGGTTACTGTGCTGCGCTCAAGCTTCTTACTACAACTTCTTTTATGAAGGCTGGATCCAAGCAGTGTCTCTGTGTGTGGTTTTGGTTCATCACCAGTTCAGTTTAAACGGAATTTGAGATCCCACAGTGATTTTGAGCCTCAAGCTCAAACTTCATGAGTCACCAAGTTTTCCCAGTGGGGGGGGAGAAGGAAAAAAATAAAAAGCAAAGCAAAGCAAAGCGCTTCATCTCACATTGCCCTTGGTTTACAGTTAAGAAGTTCAATCAATCGTGTTAGTAAGCAAACAAGGGATTGTTAAGAATCTTTCAACCCATGCGAATTTCTGGACAATAAACAAAACCTAAACCACTCCAAGCCTGATTTGCTAAGCCTTGCCCTCTAACAATCTTCGCACTCCCGGAATCTTTTGTGAATTTGCTACGTTCTCTGCCAATTCCAGAACTCTCCCACACTCCCACTTTTCCTATTTTGTTTTCCACTATTTCAGTACAGGGCAGGAGAGCCCTATACAGTATAAAATCTGGGCTTAAGCAATTTTATCATTTCTACTCATGAAACTCAGAACTACATTAGACAATCAGCTGTTTAGCTACAACTACTGTGTCGTTTGCATTAAAGAATGGATAGTATATTAGAACTACCCAGTTCTCACCAGATACAGCAGTGTGTGTCTTCGCACCCCCAAGCTGCTCTTGAGTGACATCTTCATTGGTTACAGACTTCACTACATCTGGGCCAGTGATGAAGAGGTAGGATGTATCCTGGGGGAGGGAAAAAAAAGCAAAAACACACAGTAAATGCGAGGCCCAAGCTGCAAAAGCACTTAAGGGAAAGCCACAGTCTCGAGAAACTTCCCCCAGAATAAAAAAACGGTAGAACAGAGACAAGTTTCTTAAGTGTCCTTAACACGTTATATTAAAAATCCACAGAAAATGCAATTATTCACAGGTTATTTGGGAAAGTTATTCTTGACTCTTCATGAAAATTAAGATTCATTCAGAACAGGAGACCATCTGAAAACAAACCCTTCACGTGGGGTCAGTTTGCATCTGATCAATGCTACCAGCAACAGGTCAAAATACACTGCACCCTTACCTTCACCATGAACGTGAAATCAGTTAAAGCAGGTGAATACACAGCTCCACCAGCACAGGGACCCATAATCAGGGAAATCTGCGGAACTACCCCAGAACACAGAACATTTCTCTGCAACAGAAAAAAACAAAGAGACATCTAGTCTTACGGAAAAAAGTGCACCTTTAAGTCCATGCACAGATTCCACAAGAATTCACAAACAGGAGAGAACAGTTTGCTTTATTTAGCGAGAGAAAAGTAGCTGGAGAGAACATCTTGATGCAAATAGAACCAAAATCATTTTGTTGCTACTGTTCTGCTTTTTTGTTCCCATAGGCTCATCTTCATATACCGTGCAATGACCGTATAAAGGAAGATGGAACATTGTCCTGGGTTAAGAGGCCCTGGACTAACTTTTCTTCCAATGCTGGGAAAATTGCACTTTTAGAAGACTCCAGTGTCTGAACTCATGAAAATATTTACTTTATGGCTAGCCAGGCTCTGTGAGACTCTGGTTTTGAGCCTTGCCAGGTGCAGGGACGAGGAGGAGCAAGGCCTGGCCATTTGACCCAAGCTGCCAACAGGATTATTTCGTACCATGAACAGCACATTCAATATAAATAAGAAAAGTTTGCTCCGTAGCTGGCTCTCCCTTGACGGCAGCGGGTCCAGATAACTCCTTGCCCCAGTGCTGGACTCCTGAGGCCTTCCTTTCCCCTGAAGCAGTGGGGGTGCACAGCTTCCTGCTGATAGAATAGGTTGAGTATAATTCTTGCATATCTTATATCAGTGTCAGGATTAATACTGGTTCTTCAGTATTATTGTTAATTATTTAGTCTTATTCCATTAAATCTATGTACATTTCAACCCTCGTGTTTCTTTGCATTCCCTGATTCCCCTTTCCTGGGTGGGGAGGGGTCATGGGGTGATAGAATCATTGTCTGAAGGACAATAAATTTTTACAGGTTTTCTCAAACCACAACAAATGCGCAACCTCCACAGAGGCTGCAGGGGTAACATCCTCACTGAGCCTGGAGTGGTAAGAAGTGTTTGCACTGGGAATGTGAACGCACAGGTGCAGCATCGTCAACGCTCAACTGGATTGCAACTGACTTCTGTAGCTGTTCCACTGCATCGCCCCAGATTGCACTGATCCACAAGAGCATCTGAGCAGCCTGTCATCCCACCTGCTCGCATTCCTACGGAAAGCACCATCACTCTGATGTTTTGTGCCCTTACTTTAAAACTGCATGCTTCGGAAGGCGGATAAAATAATGTCATTTCAGTGAAAAAATTATCAGTAATGTCTTTAGAGGAAAAACTCTTCCATTAGCCACAAAAATTCTGTAGAAACATAAAACTTTCATCAGTTCAATCAGTACTGGATGTCCCCACATGGCAAGGTTAACACTAGTGTATACTGTTCTTTGAACAGAAACCTCCGACTTGTAACTTTCTTCTTTTTTTTTTTTTTAAACTCCTTTTCCCCCACTGACCTACCATATTGCCAGAACAAGCACTCAGTGCTTCTGATCCAAGTTTCTCAAGTTTTCTTCAAGCACATAGTGTTTGATTTACTTTAAGTCCCTCTTTCTGCAGCGGAAATCTTTCACCTTTTATCAGCACTATTGAAAACAAATCTGCTGTGTGAAATTCTTAACGTGCCTGTATTTCATAGGTGACACAGAGACAGCTGGTGGTGGATCACAACCATCAGTCACCTAACAAAACACCCTCTGAACTATAGCATGTCCACCTGTCTCAGACAGATAAACACTCGACAGAAATTACATCCCAACACACATAATCTATACTCAAGCATGAATCAGAAAGTTAAACAGTTGGGGGTTTCTTCCAATTAAGTAAATTGCCTGTTTTTTCATTCTTATGACAAATACTGTGATTACTACAGAGCTTTTCACAGGATCACAGTTCTTTACAAGGCTCAGTGTTACCCTTGTTTAATACACAAGTAAATGAAACAAAGAAGAACAGTAATTTGCCCAAAGCCAAGAAGAGAACCAAGAGGACGGCTCAGCTCTCACAAGCCCCCATATACACTGCTTTATCTACCAGGTAATAGCAGTTGAAATAGGATTATGATAACCTAAAAGTTCATTTACCAACACAGACTTAAAGAAAGAAAGATTTTGTCCAATTTCGTGGATGCCAAGCTTCCAGGTCACCCAGCAGCCTACTTACCAAAAATATATCTGCATAGCCTGCCAAGGACTCTACTCCCTCCTGGATACGGGCTCCTCCAGAGTCATTGAGCCCAATCACGGGGGCTCCAACCAGAGCAGCTTGATCCATGACCTGGTGATGAATACAAACTCCTCATTATTGACCCAGCTAAGCCAAAATCCCAAAGCAACCACCTCCTAAAACGTACAACCGCTAGAAAAAAAAAAATAAAATCCATTTATACCACAATTTGAACTGTCAACATAGCACTCGGCTTCTCCTTGGTTTGCATTAACTTTCATGGTCACTATCTTCTTACTGGGGTATCATGTTCTGACTCTTCAGACCGTGGGCTAAAAGATACACTTTTAATCCCTCTCACAACCTTTAATATTAATCCGCCTTACTAGTTGTGCATCTCCATACTCACTGCGTTATCCCAATCCCGTGCTAAGCAACACAATTACAGGAGTTTGGACCAGAGAAGTCCAATCTATCTCTGTTCGTAAAAGTATCAACCGCACCTTAAATCCTCCTTTATTCATGTCTAATCTGATCTTAAAAGTTTATTGCAGTGGTGATTGTGTAATCTCCCTAAGCAGTATATTCTAATGCTTGATTATCCTTCTTAGAAGTTCTTTGAGAAGACTAAACTAAATCTTTCCTCCGGAAATTTAGATACATTACTTCTTCCTCAATATATAGAACAGGGAAAGCAATTAACAGCCCTTCGCCTCCACCTTCATAAAACATTCAAGTACCTCAACTCTTCCTTCAGTCTTCTCATTTCCCTTCACCTTTCTAGACTAACCACCATCAACTCAATATTCTTCCTACATCATATTTTCTAGATTGCTGATCATTTTGGTTACTTGCCCCAAGATCATATCGTGGGAGGACTGAATTCCTTACATTCCTTACATAAAGTATTCCTGCTTATCAGATCCCAGTAAAATGTTTGCCATTTTAGTAACACTACAGCACAGATATATTATGTTAAGATCTGCTTTAGTTCCTAAATAATTTTATCTAAAACTATACACTGTCAGTCATTGCCCATCTTGAATTTTAAAGTTGCTTTCCCTTTCAATCTTTGTTACAGAATTATATCTTAAGATTTCTTAAACTCCAGTCCTGTCTCTCAGCGTGCTTGCAGCATCAACCTTGAACTTTATATTGCTTAGAAACACAGTAACCACACTCAGCCCCATTCAAATCAACAGTATCTTAGCAGTATCAAAATTCCAGCCCCAACACAGATCAACCACAGCCATCCCTGTAGAGTTCTGAAGTAGCTCTCTTCCTATTTGTAGTTACTCAGTGTAAAACACAGGTTCTTCATGCTTTCCTGTTCCTGTATGTCCATTTAGAAGTTGAAATATCGCTGTGGCAGACACAGAATGATTTGATAATTTAAATACAATCCCACATTTAAAAAGCATCTGCATGGATTGCAAACAGAGGCTCTGCAAACCGTGAGCGGCATCGTTTGCTTATGTGAACGTTACACAAGACACTATCAAATGCCTTATTAAAAATGAGCTGAGTTGACATTTATTGCTTCTTCCTAGAAGGCCTGTTATCCTACCAGGACAGGTAGCAAAACACTGACACCTTTTGTTGTTTTCTGAGGGCTCACATATGGGTAAATTACTTAGTTCAAGGCTCTTCCAGACACTGAAGTTCTTCCCAAAACACACCTCAATGTGCACATTCAGACTACTGAAAATGTACTAGTGTATTTGAGACCAGATTTTTAATTTTTTTTTTGTCCCAATTGTAGGGAACATTTCATGATTCTTTTCAAAACCCCATTTTCTTCACTGCATGGACTCAACAGTCTTGAAACATGATATCACAGATGCACCTGTGCTTCAAAGTGTTCCCCACCACAAGCGGGCACCTATTACTCAGAAGAGCCACGCTAAATCTCTGCTTGAGGGAAACCATCACAGGCATTTAATGTGGTCTGAAAGACCACAAGGCTCTTCTGTAGAAGTAACAGGCAACCTGTAGCCCAGACCTACCTACCCTGGAGACAAATCAAGATGCCAAATATTGCTGCCTCTCTGTGACTCCAGGAAAAAAAAACCAAACGATAAATGATTATCAAAGGGGCAGATCTCCAGGGAAGTCCAGCTAAGGGACAGCAACTTCACTTCCATGTTTCTTGGATTTTTACATCCCTTAAGCCACAGATAAGGTTTGCAAGAGCCAAAACTGTTTTTTAGAACAGATTTCTGCTTTCCAGAATTCAGCCCAGTAAGAAAATCTAAAAGTGAGACAGTCTTTTCTGAGCTCTCCACTGCCTAGGGCTGCAGCCTCAAAGACTCTGAGCCCCAAAGCAATTGATGCATCCAGAGCCTTCAACCTCTGGAGCTTACCACTGACATCGATGCCAACCACAAACAGTGCTGACTAGGAAGGACTCACATTGTTTTCTAGTTCTGCTACCAGCACTCTCCCTGCTTCTTTAGAAATAAGAGACCAAAAAACAGCAGAAAGCACCCCACTCCTCAAGTACCATGACATCCTTCCCTAATACAAAGGGGCACTGCAAAGCTCCAGTGAGAATGGGTAATATCTAGTCTTTCACTGTACTCAGACTTGGTAAAGCCAAGTAGTTACTATCCAGCCCAAAGTCTTTGTGTTTTCTACTTTTATACCTCCTCACTGCTAAGGGGTCTCTGCCAAAAAGTAGTTATTTCCGCAAGGAGAAAAGGCTTTGTATACCAAAACCCTTGTTCCTGATTCCCTAACAAGAAAATTCAGGAAGTTTTCACCATCCCACACCACTGACCACTCATGCACAAAAAAGTTCTTGTCTTCATAGAATCATAGAATGGTTAGAGTTGGAAGGGACCTTAAAGATCATCAAGTTCCAACCCCCCTGCCATGGGCAGGGACACCTCTCCCTCTTCCTCCTCCGTGGGATGCAAACACCAGCTTTTCCAGTGGGACAAGCAGAGAAATGAGAATAAACAGCCACAAGTGCTTGATAACAGAAGCTCCGAGTATCAAGGTGACCTCCAAGTTGCAAAACTGTTTATCTTCAGATTGTTTCCCTGTTACACTTGCTTTTTATAAATATTACACACTTGCACACAGCACTGTTTACAGGAAAAAGTTTTGCCCAAGTGATTTCACATTTCTCCAGTAGACAACAGCTAGCGAATTTATATTTGTACTTTGCAAGTCTCTCTGGCCTTTGGAAGCGCAGTAGAAAAGGCAACTTCATTTAAACAAAGTATTATTTGGAAAAGCTCCCTTACACTTGAAAAGCCCCCACAGGGACCCCCCTGCTCACCTGTGCTTTCACATCTCGACATGAGGAGACAGGCATTTTCAAGCTGCTATGACACATACCACAGTCACAAATAATTTTCTCCAGCCATTAACACAACAGAATAAAATAAAATAAAATAAAATAAATAAATAAAAAAAAGAATGAAAGAAAAAAAAAAGAAAAAGAAAAAAAGGATATTGACAATTTTTTAGTTTTTCTCCTGTGAAGTATTACCTTGCAGATCTTCTGGGCATGAGCTCCAGATAAACTACCTCCAAATACAGTGAAATCCTGGAGGGAAAACAAATTTTCGGATTAGGGAAAGAATCATTTCAGCACAACGTTGCAAGTAAACAGTATAATCTGACAATGCTCTGTATTTGGTGTGTTGCCCCAAAGCAACCTGACTGCTTTACCATGGCCTGTAGATCAATCCTGTCCAATCCAAGCCTTCTTTACAAGCAAAATGATCTTTTATACATATTTGCCAGTGGCTTCTATTTTAAATCACAAACATACTATGCCTTGTTTGTTTCTTTTTTTCCCTTCATAGAAATATTCTCTCTTTTTACAAAGACATGTTCCCCTTCACGGACATTATCAATACTGGAGTAGTCCAGAAAAACTGTGAGGAGGGTCTTACCGCAGGTGCAGCAGTATGAGATGCCTGCAAACATGCAGAAATCAAAAAACTGAAAAATATATCATCGCTGTACATCTGTGAGTTATGCTCTAAGAGTCAATTATTCTTTCACGGGTGCTGCAGGGACTGTGTCAGCCAGACCTGCCTCTTGGTCCCCACAGTAAGATCTTGAACAAGCAACATGAGGGACTGGGATTGATCCAGAAGAGAAAGGGGATATTGACACCTACTGGCACCAAGGGAGCCCAAAGCCAACTTCTGGTGAGTTTCACTTGATGTATTCCCACCAAGTCTTACTCTCAAAGAAGCCCCAAAAACTGCGTGGACAAAGAACAGCATGAGTATGACTAGCAGTTGAACCATGAAGAAAGGAACACCTCAGGTGGCAGCTCAATTTAGAGGGGAGAAAAGTCTTTAAATATAAGTATATATTTAAACAAACAAACAAACAAACAAAAGGTGTATCATGAAGGAGCACATGGCACATTTAAATTTTTTTAATAGAAGAACTGCTCCCTACTGGTGTTCTTCTAAAATTAAGGTCTCTGTTGGGCTCCTGTCTTATGTTAAGGCCCATATAACAGTGTCCTTCCTTGGAAGAAATACATATCCAAGACAAAAAAGGCAGGGTGTACGTCTTGCTCCAAGGTCACAGAGCAACAATCATTTTGGCCAGGCCAGCAAACTGAACAAAGGCAACTTTGTGGCCCAGAACAGAGGAGCCAACCAGCCAAAAGAAAGCCTTTCTTTCACTGGGTTAGGACTAACCAAGATAAATCCTTAGCTACGGTGTTTCCTCTAAAGTATTTGTATTTGAATATAAAAAGTATACTTTAACATAAAAAGTATATTTTTATTTATCTATTTATACAGTATTTCTCACAATCCCTTCAACTCATTAGGGAGCTCATACTTGAGCAGCCTTGATCTGTTTCTCAAGTGCCCTCTATCATAAATTCCACTCATTGCAATTCCCACTGTCATCTCCAGCAAACAGCCCCTGCTCTGCAGCTTGCAAGCCCAAAGACAGTTCTCAGAACCCACAAAGTCCTCCACTGACACTTGGGGGTCTCCTCAGACCTGCAGGAGCTCATCCCCACACATCCAACCACACAGACAGAGCCAAACCTTGCAACAAAGATTTTAGAAATGCTTTTTGCTTTTTCTTGTCTGAGGGTGCCCTGCTTCCTCCCACGGGATGTTATGTTTACCTTATGCTTTTTGACAGAAGGTAAAGTATGTTACTGCATGGTCACACTGAACTATTGCAAATTTATTTCAAAGGGTAAGTTCATGCTATTTAAAAAACACCCAACAGAAACACACCTGACTGAAAACATAAGCCAGTCTCCCGTTTATCCGACCACGGCCAGTCACCACACTGTCTCCAGGATACTGCATTAAAAAACAAATCAATTAATTAAAAATACTAATTAAAAAAAATAAAAATCAAAGTAGCAACGATGTCCACTGAAAAAAAACTCAAACTCATATTGAGCACCAAATCAAAGCAATGACTGATTCTCCAAAAGGACTGGTCTCTCATGTTTGCAGTGGGGGCTCCACAAAGATTTCCCCCAGCCCTAGAAAGAAAAACAGGAGGCAATACCACTTATTAGTTGTGCATTAGTGTAAAGATTCATTAATTTTGCAGTTCCCCTTCAAATTTCAGCACATCTGGAGTTAAGGAAAATCATGTCCTTAGAGACAGGATGTACCTTTTATTAGGACCAGCTGATGTTTTTGAAAGAATGGACACAACACACAAACCTTTCTTGACATGTTGATACAGGGGGAAAAAAACAACCCCAGAAAGGTCAAGAAATATAATTACATTCACCCCCAACACTTAGATTTGATCTGTCCCTTTTTTCACCCTGAAAGTAAGGGAAGAAGAAAGAGCTGAAAGAGGAACTGGAGCCTGCAAGTCTTAAAATCTGCTGCCTATCTATGTTGTCTCACTTTTTAGTAAAGGAAACATACAGAAGTTTTTCAAGACATCAGTAGAAAAGAAACTTTACTGAGCTGTCATAAAGGAACCCCAGGCATTTAAATGTTTTTTGCTGTTTAGTATGGCAGAAATAGAAAGAAAAGAAAAAAAAGAGAGCATATTGTGCACTCTAAGGGCCATTTACGCTCAAGGTGATGTGTTCTCAGCAAGGTCACACCAGTCTTGGGGCCTCTTCCCAGGCTGCAGACAGTACTCTGGGCTCCTGGCACACAGAACAGCAGGAAACACACCTGTAGTTCCAGCCACCATCTCCCACAGATGACTACTAAAAGCCCAAGGAGGTAAGAGTGGCCTGGATGTGAGTACAAGTCTCACCCTACCTTCAGAAAGTTCCAGAACTCAGAGAAATTCAATGGTAAACTAATATTCCAGCTCACTGGCCACAGTTAGGTCATCTGTTGTGAAACTGTGCTCTGTAAACAAAATCTGCAGCTCACTGAGAGGTGAATTCTGAAGGACAAGGAAAAAATTAACCCTCCTGTCACCCTTAGGACTGCTGCTCCTTGTATCCTCAGAAACAGCAATGTTACCAGTACTGCAGCATAAGGAAGGAGGATGAGAGGCAACACAGCAGTTATTTCAGTTTGCTGGGAACAGACTGAAAAATTACTGAAAGAAAGAATATTTGCTCCCACAATCAGCAAGAGAGAAGAGGTCTAGCACCTTCCCAGCACCAAGTCCCATCGGTCTCCAGCTACCAAAATAAATCCTTCACCTTTACCAGTTCCCAATGTCCCGTCTGCTCCTGGTGGAAGCCTGCTGATCCCTCCCCCATCCATAGGATGCAGCAACTTGAAAGACTGAACTGATGAACTGATTTAATAAATGCATAAACAGGAGTTGTAGCCATTGTACGCAGCATGGGGCAGCGGCTCACACAGAGCAGCTCCTCACCACACCCCAAACCAGAACACTGCAGCACATCAGGCCTTTTGCTACAGGAAGATTCACACGGATCAGACACATCTGCATTGAACCTCCGCATGCCACCATGTTCCTTGGCCCCTCTGTCCTGAATCATAACAAAACATAGTGACTTATCAGACATCGATGTTATGGTGAGAAACTTTGGGGAGCCCTCGATTTTCCCTCACCAGATGAGTCTCGTGTAGCATGCTGGTTTAGGATACATGGCCCAGTACAGCAAGCAGATTACAACTCTCCATCGGATCAGTATGAATGTTTGAATTTCCAAACAGATCACATTTTAAGACTCTGAAGGATTTGATGACTCTATAGTTTGGCAGGCATAAATACAGATCTAAGTTATTTCAACCTATAACTCTAATGTCTCCTGTGGGGAGGCAGAAGTATCCACCCATATTTGTTCTTTGTATCTGACTTGAATGACAAAGCTGTAACAACAAAACCCCGCAGCCTCCTCTATTATTTAAAATACAAATCTATGACAATATCCGGGGAGGTATTTGAACGAAACAGGTGACCTTATAAAAAAAGGTATCAAGCTTAGATAACGGAAGAGTAAACCACATAAACTGTTAAATGGAAAATTAAAATAATAAAAAGAAATTTGCAAAACAAGAAGAAAATCAAACAAAAACAAAAGCAATTACATATGAACAGAAAAGGCCACTTTCAATCAGCTGGCTGGGTAAACAGCAGAGGACAAAGAAACAAGAGTTACATGAAATAAAAATACCTTATTCTTATTAGAGTCCATCCCAAAGTCAGAACACCTGTGCTCCACAAACATGTCATATTCATCAAAAGTGTCAGGGTCCAACAGCAACAGAATTCGTTCTCTTGCTGTCAGCTTTCCCTGAAACAGAGCAAACAATAATTAATACAGCCATCGGGTGGTTCTGGCTCTGTCTACCGACCACCAGCAGATGTAGTTTGATCAAATATAACCTCACTTGATGCACTATGTTTGGCCCATTAAGCAACTGCATGCCCCCAAAGCTGGAAACAGCGATTACCCTCCTTAAAAACAAACATAACGCAAGCCAGACTTTGAAAAGCTGACTGACCATCGGAGCAGCACAGCCACAAGGTAAAAGAAACGATCTCAGGGTCTTTCCAACAAGATGTAACAGCATCTCAGCTATTTTTGCCTATATATTTAAATGCCACTCTTAAGGCCTTTGTTCTATTCTGAAACATGGCATCCTTCCACAGCTAAACCTGTCCTTACCAACAGTTTAAGGCTCAGTCCACCACGCTCGATATTTGAAGGAGGAGAAAGGAAATACGACAGCCTGCAGGGATTTTTCTGACAAAATCCTTTTGTTCTTTTTTCTGTAGGGCACGCAAGAGTAGAGTAAGGGCCGAGAACGTAATCAATTGACCAGATACGCATGTCCCCTGCTCAGTACTAATGATGTCATGCAATAATAAATGACTGGAAAGGTCTTTTTATCTTAACCTTCCAAACAAATTTGTTGTTTCCAACCCAGGAAAGTATCTGTCCAGGTCAGGGCACCTGGATTGTTTCCTTAAGGGGATGATGTGCCTGTCCCTCAATGTGTCAAAATTCAGCTCAGCTCCTTTGCAAAACTGCTGACCCGTAGGTCAAAAAGTTAATGAAAAATCAACAAATGCAGAAAAGCCATAGATTTAATTTGTATAAAACATGGTCCAAGACATTTGAGGTCCCTAGACATGCAGAGATGCTTGCACATTGGTATGACAGTGTCCTGAATGTAACTTGGTAAGACTGTCACTCTTTTCAGACATTGAATAACTGAGGGAGGGAGACTCCTGATGGGTAAACTGCTCATTCGGGTAGTCTTCATGTGAATGGCTATTACTGCCTCCTCGATGCCTCCAAGCCATCATGGTACTGCTAGGTCCTTGCTCTGAACAGAAAGGGTATCCCAGCAAGACACAATAATAATAAATAGGAAAACTACGCTGCCACTTCCTTCAGTATTGCCTAAATTCTGAACAATAGATGCAAGAGACTAAAAATCCAGCTGCTGTCACCCTTCCAATCTGTCTTTTCATCTGCTTTATTTCCCCTTCTCCTAGCTCTTTGCTCTCACTTTCTCAGAAGAGCAGTTTGGGCTTGCAGGGGCACTGCAGAAGATGAAGCTGTGCTGGACGGCGTGCCTCACAGCCCAGCAAAGCGTTAAACAACCTAGAAATTGCCGTCACATGACAGAAGGTGCAACTTTGGTCTAGGCTATCCCTGGTACGAATGCACTGGAGTCAATCTGGTGACGAAGCTGATTTTAAACGAGTTCTTTTTTTCCTGCCTGAAGCAAGAGGGAAGGCGGCCTCTGAGCTGCCCCACAAAGGGCCTCTGCCCTGCAAGGCAGAGGGTTCCCCGCACTCCGACCGCAGAAGGTGGCCTTGAGCCGTCCCTACCCTGCAGCCAGCGGGTCTCACGGAGCCTGTGGCGGAGAAGAAGCGCCCCGTTAGGCACCGGGGCGGGCTGCCCGCCCTGAGGGGAAGGGGGGGTGGAGGGGGNGGCCGGTGGGGGGGACGCCGCTTTTATCGGTGCCCTGCCGGGCGGGCGGCTGGACGCTGTCATCTCCGGATAGGCCCTGCCCGGCCTCCCGGGGTCTCCTCCTTTTAATGGCTTTTGTCTTTGCACAGAGAGTTTCTTTGGGGTGGGTGGGAGAAGAGACTGGTTGGGCTTTGGAAAAAACCCACTCGAGAAGGGCAGATGGCAGGAGAAGCGTTCAGCTCTACTGCCCCCTCGCTCCTCGCAGAGCTGGGAAGCGTTTGTTATGAAAAGGCTGTCCCTGTGATGTACAGGCACTGATGCTCCTGCGTGTCCCCCCCACCACCCTGCGTTACCAGGCGATCTGGCTCTTGTCACAGCGCATGAAGAAAACACAGACCCCGTCAAAAGGGAATGACCAAGTGACCCAGCCGTGGCGTATCCACCATCCCGAGACGTGATGTCACCCCTTCCCAGGCAGCTCTCCGGGTTCAAAACCCAGCCATCTGTATTCCAGACAATTTAATTGGGACCCCCATAGCTCACCTCAGACACTGGCCACCAAGAGACAACCTAGCAGCTAAAAAGAACTGAAGTAGGTCTTCATCTTCACAGGATGGAGGACACGAGTCTGGCCCTACTGTAGCTATCACAAGGGTAAGTCTGAAGAAGAATCTCCAAGAATGGAAATTCTTGGATTCCATAGCATACACAAGCTGTCATACAATAATTCATTTTGGAATGGCTCTGAGGCTCCAGTCCAGCCTCCTACTCAGAGAAGAGTCAACCCTGAATTCATACCAGTTTTTTCAGGGCTTTGTCAGTTGGATCATAAAAGTCTGCAAGGATGGAGACTAGCACACCTTTCCCAGTTTTAGTCCTTGGCTGGCCTCAAGGAGAAACCAGTTCCCCTCCCACCCCTTCTATTAAGTACCCACCTGCCCTGTTTCAGTTCAGGACAACTGTCTCTGGGCCTCTGACTCTGCACTTCAGGAGAGGTTAGTGAGGAGACAGACAGGCTCTTCCGCACCAGAAAGCATCTATTAGCGGTGTCTCCAAGTCTTTTCCAGGCGAACAAAGATAAAGGCAAGTCCCTCAGCCTCTCCTCCAGGTACTCCAAGCTCTGCTCCACCACACTATCCCTCCTCACCATAATGTCCCAAACTGGATACAACTGTACGTTAAGAGATCCTGTCAAACACCTTGCCCAAGTCAAGGCAGATGCCATCCACTACTCATCCACAGAACTGGCCATCTCATTAGAAGGCACTGAGGTTGGTCACACATTATTTACCCTTGGTTGATCTATGCTGGCTATTTCTAAGCATCTTGTCCATCATGTGACCAAAAAAGGCATCCAAGAAGACTTGCTCCACAGTTTTCCTGAGAGACCAAACCAAGGCTGAGTGCCTTACAGTTCCCCACATCATCCTCCCCAGCTCTTCTTGCAGATGGGTATAACACCAGCATTTCCTCAGTCATCAGGGATCTCCCCTGATCTCCGTATCACAGAATCATGGAATGATACAAGGCTGGAAGGGACCTCTGGAGATCATCTAGTCCAACCTCCCTGTCAAAGCAGGTCCACCCAGAGCACATTGTAAAGGAACATGTCCAGGTGGGTTTTGAATGTCTCCAGAGACAGACTCCACCACCTCTCTGGGCACCCTCTGCCAGGGCTCTGCCACTCTCAAAGTGAAGAAGTTCCTCCTCATGTTTAGATGGAACTTCCTATGTTCCAGTTTGTGCCCGTTCCCTCTTGTCCTGTCACTGGGCACCACTGGAAAAGCCTGGCCTCATCCTCCTGACACTCACCCATGAAGTATTTATAGGCGTTGATCAGATCCCCCCTCAGTCTTCTCTTCCGCAGACTAAAAAGGCCCAAGTTCCTCAGCCTTTCCTCCAGGCCCCTCATCACCTTTGTGGTCCTCTGCTGTCCCCTCTCCAGCAGTTCCCTGTCCTTCTGGAACTGGGGAGCCCAGAGCTGGGCCCACTGGTCCAGATGGGGCCTCCCCAGGGCAGAGCAAAGGGGGAGGATGACCTCCCTCTACCTGCTGGCCATGCTCTTCTTGATACACCCTAGGATGCCTTTGGCCTTCTTGACCACAAGGGCTCATCGTCATCCTGCTGTTCACCATGTCCTCCATGACCTTTCAAAGACGATAGTGGCCTTCCTGGGACACCTGGCAGCTCTTTCAGCACACTTGTAGAGTCTGGGGGACGAGACAGGATGACCCACGTCACACTTTCCCAGTAACTGCCAACTCAGTTGTCTTCAGTACTGGTAGTCCCCCCTCCTTGAACCCTGCCTGTAGGCACAAAGACCTGGGTAGACCTTGGCAGGGAAGACCAAGACAAGGAAGGCACTGAGTACCCACACCCTACCTGCATGAGACTATTTCAGCCTGTGAAGTTTCCAGCTCCCAGCCAGAGTAACTGCAAGATGTGAGCTGCATTCCTGCCTGTCTGTGAGACAGCTGCTCCTCTGCAGCAGCTCAGAAGGTGCTTGCCACTCCCCAGTCAGAAACTAGGACACCTAAGTTCTCCCTGAGCATGGAATGGCCCAAGTAGGAAATGAAAAGCAGGGGCTGTTTGAAGCAGAAGCCTCCACTGTCCCTCAGTAGGAAATACCTGAATGCTGCAGGTTGGCTAAGTATCATTCAGGCTGGCAACAACAGCTTCTCCATGAAAAGCAAACATCAAGAGCAGTTCTGCAACTTCAGAAATGGAGACTACCGCTATTCAGAGCATTGGTCATGTGCAAAAAGGCTAGAAATCTGCATTCTGGGAAGAGAAGGGTTTAAAAAAAAAACCCATCCTGGAAGAGAAGGTTGGCACACTTCAACAGCACAGCAGCGGGGGTTACTAGAAGCAAAAAGGCATTCTTCAAATAGTTGACGTTCTGCCCAATAAAGGAGTATAGGGGAGAACAGAATTGTAAACTGTTGCAGGTTACATGTAAAAAAGAGTGAAGAGACCAAAAAAAAAACAAAAAAAAAAACCCAAAACACCAACCCACAAACCACTTTTAGGAACAACTTGCTAGAAGTATGAAAACTAGTAACTTCTTTTTCAAATGTATGAGGAAATGGAAGCGTGCCAGAGAATCTGGCAATGAGACAAGTCAAGATTAAAGGGATTACTCGGAGACTCTACAACTATTGCAGGAAAAAAAAATTTATTTTTTTTTTGTTTTACATCTGAATGCAGTGCAAAGGAACTTGAGAATATTCCTGTACCAAAAAACCTGTTTGTTATTTGATTAAGAGTTATATTGGAGGTTCTGTTTCACCCTGAAGAGTAGGAGATTAAGTTATAGGACACATCATTAACACCAATATTAACAAGTCTCCAGGACCAAGTTGTTTTCACCTCCATGTTGTAAGATAATTTAGAGATGAACTAAAACATCAAGTCTCTAGCCAAAAATTCACATGGGAGGTGTCTATTGCAATGCCAAATTTTAAGGCAAGCATTAAGGGATTTTAGAAAACTGTAAGCCTGTAAATCCAACATGAATTGTGAAGTAAAGTAGAAAAAACACAAACCTACCCAAAAAAAAACAGTATTAGTAACCATGTAAATAAATAGGACATACTGGGGAGGAGCTGACACAGGCTTTGTACAGAAATCATGCCATGCAGATCTAATGGCATTATTTAATGGAGTCAAACATACTCAAGGGACATTCAGTTCATATAATTACTAGGATTTCCAAAGATGTTTAAGAATGTCTCTTATTAGAAGCTCTTGGAACTAAGTTGTCATTGGATGAAAACTGGACCTATCCAAGACTATAAAATGCAAAGGTGTTGCTGCTGTCTTTGGAGCTCCCCAAGACATAACTTGCTGGAAGCTGGGAGGCTATGCTAGGAAAATAGCACTACAGGCTTACAATATTATTAGTGTTCCCTACATATTTGTCATTGCCTGCTTTTATAAGCAGGGTCCTGGGCGTAGTCCTGTCATGAATAAACATTTTCTTAGAAAATAAAGAGTAAAAAGTGAATTTTCACAGTGAAAAAGTTGCACCAGCAAGTCCCACAGAACTCTTGAGGTAGCACATCTTCTGTTCCTTGAGTTGGGGACCTGTTGATTCTGTTCATCACAACTGTCAAAGATCTTTAATAGGGACTTATTAAGGTGCAATTTCCTTCCAAGACCAAGAGATTTGGTGATCAACAGTTATGGTGCTTGACAGAAAAATTGCCAAAGGACCTCAAAGAGCTCAGGGAGAGATGAATTTCAAGTAGATGTCAAATGATACACTGGAGAAAACCAGTCCCAAGAGTACATCCATGTCAGACCCTTGAACTGACCATTACCAGAAAGAACAGGTTCATACTATCCCTGCAAAAACATCAACTCCATTTTCAATAGCGGTCAAAAACCAAACTGAATATTAATAATGATGACAAGAGAACAAAACAGAAAACACATTATGCCACAGAATACCTCTCTGGCAAGTCTGCATTTCTAATATGGCATGCAGTTCTGGTCTTCCATCGCACATTCTGCCACACTCTCGAAAATGAGATATATAGATATGATTTTATATATTTTCTAGTGTACGTGTATCCATATATATACACACACAGACACAGAGAGAAAAGAATTGATGAAGTATATGAAGTGAATTCTGTAAAAGCAGCACATGAATAGTTCTCAGCTTAGAAAAGGGACAGCTGAGGTAGAATGACAGACACCTGCAAAATCGTGAGTGGCATGGAAGGGGTGTCTGAGGTTTGACCATTCTCCAGCTGTTCCAACACACTCATTACAGGCTTCAGCTGCAACAGGCAGAGGTAGGGTCTGTTAAAAAGAAAGAGGTACTTTTCCATGCTACACAGCTGAAGTAAGAAGCAGCTTACCATGGGATATCCCATGTGCCAAAAGGGTTTGGAAAGCACCCAGACAAAGCTATGGGGGAGAAATCTAAGACTATAAAATGCATAGGTGTCACTGCTGTCTTTGGAGGTCTCCAAGACAGAAGTTGCTGGAAGCTGGGAGACTATAGTAGGAAAATAATGCTATATGCTTACAATATTATTAGTGTTCCCTAAATATTTGTCATTGCCTGCTTTTAGAAGTAGGTTACTGGGTATAGTTCTGACACAATCATCCTTATAGTCTTGTATTGTTAGAATTGTTAAGTTAAATACTCTGAGGAGATGCAACAAAAAGCAAAAATTCTCCAGGCAGATTCTCAAGCACCACCTGCAATGCAATTCAGTGAAAGAGAAGAAAGGATTTTGAGATCAAATCCAGTTACAAGAAGACTTTAAACCATGAGAAAACAGTCCTCTGCTATTCAGTTTTTCCATGTTCAGTCAAATAGTAATTTGTGTGTATTTTTGGTAAACAGAAGTAATCAATAAAAACCAATTCCATCATCAGTTTGTATTCCTGTAAGAAACAGTCCAAGGTCATCAGTGTCAGTTGATTCATTAAGTCAGAGGGATAACTCTGGTGTATAAGATTCTTGTTCCCAGGAAAGTATGTACAGCAGCATTCTCACTAAACCCAAATTAACCTGGAATACGTGCAGAGCTGAACCAGTATTTCTGCATTAGCAGCCTGGCTCAGAATCAGCTTGAATATTTAGTGCTAATCCCAGATCATCTCTATTTGCTTTGTGTTGTTCCAAACCGAACTGAAGCAAAAGTCCTGTTCTGACAAAACTCCTGCACCCCTGGAAGCCCAGGTGCTGAACCGACTCACAATTCACCCTGCAGATGAGCTGGGGACCCACAAAAAGAAGCAGACCTGAGACAAGATAAAAGCAAAACTGGATTTGTAGGTACTAAAACCAGAAGGGACTGCTGTGATCATGTCAGACATGCTGTACAACA
>VXBW01001619.1:243521-260023 GCA_013400375.1 Thinocorus orbignyianus
TCCCCTCAAATCCCCCCCCCCATTCCCCGGGCGGGCTTTGCCTGTGGGGGACAGCCCTGTGTGTCCCCCGCTGTGGTGTTCCCTCGCCCACAGACGGAGGAGGCCCGGGAAACTTCTCCTCAGGATTATTTTCACCCAGGATTCCCCCTCCCTCCCCGGTACCGGGTGTGGGGGGGGAGGGCGGAGGGTGGGTTGATTAGGGGTCCGTGGGGCAATTTGGGGACGATGGAGGGGAAAAACCAACCCCAGTTTGGGGGGAGATGTGCTGGTGGGAGAGAGAAGGGCGTTAAGGGTTGAATAGCTGGGAGGAATATTGTCTGTTTGTGTGTTTTTTGTTGTTGTTGTTGAGAGAGTGTGTTTTGCCCCCAAAACGCAAGGCTTTATTACAGTGATTCTTATTTCATGGAGGGGTACGGTAGTTATTAGCGGTTATCGGAATACCCTGCTCTAGTGGAGTTAATTACTTTAAAAAAAAAGTGATGACTAAGAGCAAGCGTGGTAAAAGATACTCAAACCAATATTCTGACCATAGAGACAGGCAAAGAAGAACTTTTTCCTTATTTCTTTTTTTTTTCCCTTTCCCCTTCCTCTCCTTGAAACGTAAAGAACAAAAAAGTATTTCAGAGGGAAAGCCAGGAATTTTAAGCGCACGGAAACAATGTTTGGATTTATTTATTATTTTTTTAACGATGTGTAGCAGATAATTCTCCTATAACAATAATAATACCATAAAAAGCGAGCAAGCTGAAAGTTTGGTAGGATTTCCCTGCCCTTCCCTCCTCTGCCCCCCCAAAACAGAGCATATTATGCGTTTTGCGGGAAAAGGCAGACATCCGGAATTTCAGTATTACAGCCTGGGGAACACTGGGAAGGAATTGGATTCTGCTGTGTTTATGAAGTGGGAGCACGTGTCCGTTCCTGGTAGGAAGCTCTAGAATAAGCTGTCAACCTTTCATGAACTTGCCTTTGAAGCCTTGGTCGGTGCTGGGAGAGGGAGCCTGAACTCTCAGACTTCTCAGTTGATTAATTGTGTTAATTCTCCTTTTTTTTTTTTCTCCTCTCCCCCCTTCTGATAGTTTTAAATCCTGGGGCCTGACTGTGTTTGTATTCTCTTAACAGAGTTGACTTACGTCCTCTATGTTTGCATGTGTTTTATCTTTACTGATGTGTGTGGTCACAATAAGATGTAGCTGAATTACTGGGGTTTATGAAGTTAAATGTTGTCTTTATTTACGAGATCAGGATTTCAGCTGTGGAGGCTGCTAAACTAGTGGTGGATGCTTCCTATCCTGGAGCTATTGGCTCCTCCCACTTAAAGTCTTAGAAAATAGAAATCTGTTTGTACTGGGAAAGAGGGAGCCTGTTCCCAGGATCCCTGCGTCGTCATTTCCTGAAATAATTTGTCTAAGGATTTTTTTTTAATTCTCATAACCCTGGTGTGGATATTGATGCGCCTCTGGTCTTTAGGTCTTGTTTAGCACCTTAGGCCCTATTAATTCCAATCCCTAACTGTGCCTTTTTTCCATAAATCCTTCTTGCTTTTGGTCAGCCATCAGACTGGTTTTTGCCTAAAAATATGCTTATATTTTTCTGGTTTTGTTTTGTTTTTAAAAAAAACATAGGGACTCTGTGTTTCTTACTACTGTGCTATTTGGCCTCTCCGCTCTAAGACTGGTCTTCTGAAATGTGTTCTTTGTACTCCTTGCCTTGACTTCTTCCCTTCTTGGCCTTTTGCAATCTTATTTTTACACTCTGTGCTATTGAAATCGTCTATCTTTAATTTGTCCCTGCCCAAATTCCTGAGCTGTTTTCCCCCTCTTCAGCTTTTCTTGCTTGGCTTTTCTGTCACTCTTGGTTTGGTAGAGCAGCCCATGCTTTTTAGTTTTTCCCTATTGACTTGTGCTTCCATGGATATTCCTACTTACAAACTGCTTTCTGGTGGTTCAACTTCTCCTCTTCATCCCTTCTTTTCCTTGAATTTTATGGTTACTGCTTTGGCTTATATATATATATATTTATTTTTTTCTGCTGTGGCTTGCTTTCAGATAATGGTAGCTGCTGTTTGTTTCAGCTATTTTGTGTACATGTGATTCCCCAGTATTCTCTCTCGGTGTCTTGGGCTCCTCTTGGTGGCGTGGCAGCATACAGAGGCCTCAGTAAATACCAGGCTCTTTGTGAAGCTGTGCAGTAAAATACAGTTTCTGTCCTGCAGAGTTAGTAAAGTGTCTTTCTTGAACCTGCAGGCAGTTAGTCATGGGAGAGTGGTCCTGCCTGATATAAAGCTGTCCACTCTGGTGTTGACCAGAGTCATAAATCTTGAACTCAGACTGGTAAAGGCAAATCGACCTTCTTTTTCTTCTTTGCTTTTGGTGTTCCTTTCCTCCCACTTGTGTCATGGGTGAATATTGGTGCCTCTTTCTCTCTTTGGCCCTCTGACCTTGCTATGATATTTTTAAAATACTTTTTTTCTCCGATATATGTTAGTGCTAAGAACTCTTCTACCTTCTGCTTGCTTAAGGCCATGGAAAGCCTATCCAACAGTCAAAACCTTCGTAACTTTGGTGTTTTAAAAGGTAAAGTTTAAGTACTGAAGTAAAGATTACTTTGGGAGATGTTGTGATCGCAAGAGTAAGTGCTGTGACCACCCAAAACTTCACAGGGTGGGTTTTTAAAAAATATCTAAAAGTTTGTGGGTGCTTACTACAGCTTTCTGCCCTGTTTGTCTGTTCAGCAGATGAGATGCGAATACCTGTGTATGAGTCCATGTACATGGAACTTGGAGTGTTTGATTCTTCCCCTGCACAGATCTTAGTTGGATGTGGTCTTGACTGTACATGTTTAAAAATCGTGCTTTGTTGGAGAGATGCTGTGTGAATTGCCAGTAACGCGTAAACCCGCTACACTTGGTTAAGGTCTCAAGTGTTGGACTTCCAGGAATTCCCTGGGGGAAATTACTCCCCAAATTAGTGCTCCTTATGTCATCAGCCTTTCCTCAGTATTTAATCTCTCTGAATGCATTCTGCAAGGCTTTGTTATGCTCTAGGTATTAATTCTGCAGGCAAGATTGTCCCTTTAATTTCAGAGACTTGTTTTTAGAAGGAGTTAGTGACAGCTATGTAAATCAGCTAACATTACTCTGCTTTCCTTACTTTCTCAACGCTCTAGACAGAAGGCAACTCGTTTTCTTTTGGTCTGATGGTCTTTTAAACCAGCTCACACATTGGGGGTGGCAGAAGTTTTTGGATCTGTGTAATTATGCAATTCTAATTAAAACTCCGATTTTTAGATTCGAATGGGCACACGTGAAGTTCTGTCAGTAGGTCGTAGTGTAAATACTGTCAGGAAACTATTGTGAGCCGACTGAATCTGTTCTGTGTGGATTTGAGCTCCGTGCTGTGCTTAGGGGGTTGTAGAGGTTAAATTATATCGATGGTAGGGCAGTGGATGTTTCTAGGATTTAAGTGTGCTCATGTGATAGTTTCCTAGACAGTGTTGTAGGTAATGCATCATCCTTTCACAGGGAAAGATAAGATGATATTTCCTAGAGCTTTTAAAACTTAAAAATAACTATTCCCTCGTGTGCATTAGACAGAAGGGATGTGCCTTATGTGCTTTGAGAATGGGAAATCTCAGTTTTGGTCTCTGGACTAAAGTGATTATTATTATATTGCATGCTAATGCCACATGTAGTTTAAATATAATTAAGTAGAATTTATGCAACAAACTTCTTTGTTTTAAAAGTACTGCCTGTTGGGATAAAAATCTTCCTAAAAGTGGCTTTCTCTGTTTCAAATACTGTGTTGGTTCCTGCGAGTCATTCAAGGGTTCCGTTGGCTTTTCAACATTAACAGCCTTTTTTCAAATTCAGTTGAAATGCCTGTAAGAGACAGATTGCTGCTCAGATCAGCTTAGCTTTTTATCCCTGGAAAACTTCATCCTGGAACCTTTGAAAGATACTTAAAAGATGTGGGGAAGATGGTTATTGCTGATTGAGAATGTGAAAGCACTTGAAAGGGTGCATGGCTCTAAGACAAGGCTTTCCGTTTGGGCAGGAACCCAGCTGTAGCTTGTCCTGTAGAAACACAGGATAAGAATATAGTTCTTGCCTTCAACATCCTGTAATCTAAGTAAGGGGATGTGAGACAACATGTGGCTTAGGGGAGATTAAGGGGTGGGAAGGAACAAAGAAACAAGGTGACAGTACTGAGCGGTACCTTACAGAGCTCCCCGCAAATGTTTTGAGGGAGCTTTTGAGAGGGTCGAAGGCTAAAGGGTAAGGTAGCGTTATGGAAGCAACCCCCAAGCATGGGGAATGGCATGGATAACCAAATAAAACCAACTAAAATCGTTCTGTTTCCCTATTTAGAGAACTGTATGGGGATGTTATTTCCATCCTGATCTTGTGGAAAAGTATTAGCCTATTTTTTGTAAGTTTTATACTGTCAGTAGAAACTGAGTCTTGTGGAACTCCTGCTAGATAGGGTTGAGATTTCTCCATGGTTGGTGGTATATTGAATCGTGTAACATTTTCTATCTTTATGCCATCTTGTCCATGTTGTTGGACCTGTGAAGGCTCCTCCCCTTCTTCCTTGCCTCTTGCTGAGCTAATTCTCCATTGCTTTGCAGTTTTGACTGCTTTCCCCCATGTGCTACTGCGTGATGTGTCCTCCTCCAGACCTCTTGACCCCTTGACCTGTAGCTCTTGGTGGTGTCAGTATGGAGCCCAAGTAGAACTTAATGCTTTAGGCTGTACTTTGTCACTGGGACTTTGTGAATTAGACCTGTACGGTTTCACTAAACTTCTGCATGGAAACTTCTGCAAATATCTGAGGGAAGAAGTGCGTGGAATGCAAGTGAGTTACAGCTCTAGAGTAAGTAAAGTCTTTTTTTTTTTGCTGATGGTATTGCGAGAATCTGAGGCATGCAGAAGTTACGTGACAACCTTCAGAGAGGAGAAGATAGTTGGTTGACACCTAAATGGATTTAAACTTTCTAAAAAATTTCTGGTTCGATGGAAGAAGGGAGAAGCAGTGAATTTGTCCTACTAACAAAACTTAATTATATGTGTAATAGTGGATTTTCTGTTTGGGATATGGGCTGTGACTAAGTGAGTTAAGCCTGGATATCAGTGTTTTAAAGTGAAAAAGCATAGTTAAGTTTTATGATGGAAAAGTTCAGCCTAGAGCTCTCATTCCTTGTCCATTTTCCTTCGATAAAGGAGAGTGAAGGCTGATTCTGAGCTGTGCTGCCAGATTGAAGCTGCCATTTGTGTTTGAAAAGTAATCTGGATCGATGCTTTCTTAGGTATTTTTCATTGACATTTTCTTCTTCTATTTCAATGATGAAAGATACTCACCAGCTATTACATAATGGCAGTTTTTAGGAAAAAAAAATCACCCTGCTGTTATTTTTCCCTTAAAAATTTACACGAATGGTTCCCAAAATACTTCTGAAGTTCTGAAGAGTGTGCAAAATAACCAGAATCTCCCAGAAGGCCATCAAGGAGCACAGACCATGGGACCGGGTACCTATCAAATTACCTTCTGCTGCAGGTATTCTTTTTCTTCTTGTTTTGGAGATGACCAGCATGGGCAGTTGCTCATAAAATATCCACTCACACATCTCCCAACATAATAATTTTTAGCCAAGGCCATGTTGGATGATTTCTCTTCCTCTTAAAAATCTCCTTACTTAAATTCACTGTTTCCCTTTCCTGTTTTTTTTTCCAATGCTGTGACTCCTGGGAGAAGTGCTCTTTCAAGGATGTCTGCATTGTACCATGTGTTTTGATAACATAAAAGTTCTACCAGTTGAATTAAAATTGGTTTCTGAACTAAAAGTACTCCTCTGACTTAGATTAAAATTGTGGAGTAGGAAGAGGCAGTAGCTGTGGTTTCCACCTTAACAGCTGGTTGATACTGGGCTTAAAGAAGTGGGTTGTGGAGTATTGTCTTTGGATGGGATTCGAGATGAGAGTGTGCCTCTTGTTGAGGCAACGGGAAATGATGGACAGGTTCTGATCGTCGCCTGAGGATATTGATTAAACCGATGGAGTTTCGGAGTGTTTAAAGAAAAGTTAATGTGTTGTCAGGAGGCATCTTTATTGGGACAACTTAGTTGTCCAGGTCTTTGGCCGTAGTGTGTTCAAACACGCATTCCTTTGGTGGTGTTTTCTTACCACGTTATGTGATTTACAGATTAGTTTGATTAAGTATGGAGTAAGCGATTGCTGGATATTACTGGAGTTCTGTGTGAAGCCAGAAAAGGTTCTTTGCATCTAGTACATGCCTTGAGAAATGATGCCGAGCACAACCTTTCCTTGGGCACTGGTGCTTTCCAGATTTAAAGGTTTTCCTGCTCTTATGGAGAAAATTCCCTTTGAAGTCTTTTGGTGATGTAATTTGTTATTCTCTGGCTCCTGAGCCCTGCAGTCCCAGCACAAGGTTTGCTCCTTCTCCAGTGGACTCCAAGAGCACAGTTTACTTTAAGACTGTGTGGTTACTCTTGAAGCTGTTAGTATTTTTGTTTGGCAGGAAAAAAATAGTTCTCCTTGTTTCTTTTGTTTGTGATAAATACATTTAACTTGATCTGTAACTGTCAAAGCCAGTTTTAACTCTTTTGAGAGCTTATTCTGCATAGAAACATGTTAAGTTAGTCTTATGAGTCTAAGAAATATTAACTTTGCCATTTAAAACCCTTTAAAATACAACAACCTTGCCTTTTGGAAGACATCGATTCATGAAGACTTTATACTGGCTGGTGAAAAAGATGAATTTATTTCTCTTTTAAAGCTTCTTCATCACAAAGGTTGAACTTTGCCACTGAGTTTGTTAAAAATACATTTAGAATTTTTCCAGTCAGTGATTTTTGGAAGCACAAAGACTTTCAAACAGAAATATGACTTTGACATAGGACTGGGTAAATTATGTTCTGTTGTTTATTATGCGGGGGGATGGAGGCAGAGAACAAAGCAGTCCCTTCTACAGTTTAAATGCAATTTGTTGTCATATTTCTGGCTTTCCTCTTGAACTTTAGCTAAAGAGGTTGACTGTATTTCTTCAGATACTCAGAAAAATAGTCTAACTGTATTCTTATCATGGTTAATTTGGGTTCCCATGGTGTTTGGACAAAAATAGTGCACTTCTTGTTTTTCCAAAGACTTGCACAATTATAAATTAGTAGTCATGACCTTCCCTATATGAGGGTAGTAATTTCTGTAGCTAATTTTTCAAAGTTGCTTGTTGATGCTCTGAAATATTCAGAGAGATAGGTTCAAGGTTCTGTGCAAATAACATGGCAGATGTCTTGCATCCTCATGCCTCTCCCAACCAAAAGTGTGGTAGCTACAAGTGGTGTTACATCCTCTGCAGGCTGGGGAGCGGGTGTAGGTTGTCTGGGTGACGGGTGGCACCTCTGCCAGCTGATCCGGCAGGTTCCTGTGTGGTGGGAAAGGTTGCCAAACTCTTTTTTGAACTGGGACAGCTGGTCAGGGCAGGGGTAGGACAAACCTCCGTTGGTCACTTTGATGTGAGAATTGTTGAAGGTATCAGCCAGCCAATGGTTCAAGCCAATCATCTTGAGCGTACAGCAGGAAGGGGTTTATGTCAGCTTGAGATCTCTGGAACAAGACCTTCCACTGTTGTCTTGTCCTTGGCAGTTGTCCCTTGCACTAACCTCTCCTCAAGCTTCTTGGGTTTTGAGTGTATTTAGTTGTATTCTTTTGTAGTAAATACCCAGATCTTGAACCCATGTAAACCAGATTTTACACATTTGTTTTATTTTTCTGCAGATGGTTAACAGACCTTTTCGCTACTTATCATATGCCTGTCTATCGCCAAAGACTTTTGCAAATAGTGCTTTTGGGCTTTTTATCACACTCTGAAAATGCTGCTGCTGCTTTTATGATTGTATCTTACTTTTGCATGTTGTGCTTTGGAACCTCATTGATCTCCTAATCCTTCAGTGGGATCTAGTTGAGAATCCCTTGGACGAAGAGGTGCTGTGTGGGGTTGCAGAAGGGAGCAGGGCAGGGCAGGGAAGGTGGTGCCACGAGCAAACCATCCCCTTTTCAGAGGCTGCTTCAACTCAAGTGCTTGAGCTGCAGGTAGATGGGAACCTGGATTTCAAAAAGCCTGTATCTGGTGGTACCATCAGTTGGTGAGAACCAGCTCCCATTCTTCAGGAGGTGGTTATCTCTGCAGCTTGAATGTAGCAATTTGTCAGACCTTACTGCCTGTTGCTAATTATTTTAGTAGAAACAATCACGATGTTTAATCCAGAAATGAAAAGGTTGAAAGTCTAGCAGTCCAATGGTTACATCTCCAGCTCCTGGTTATTACTTGGAGGTGTTTGTCAAATATTAATTTTAAGTGTAACATTGAAATATGTGTGTGCTTCACAGAATGATATGGGGTTGGATGATCTTTAAGGTCCCTTCCAACTCTAACCATTCTGTGATTCTATGAGTTGTTTAAAAATGGACTATATCACGTTTCAGTAGGCTTTTCTGAGGGCGCTAAAGTGGTTCCTGGTGTTCAGCCCCTTTTGTAGAGCATTATGTTTCTGCCTTTGCTGAGAAGGGAAGGAGGTCACCTCTTCAAATCTTTCTTTCCAGTGAATTTCATCCATTTGGATCACATTTGCTGGATATATACACCTAACAACTGCTTTGATTCCCAAGTCTTCTCCTCCTCTTGGTCTCCTAGATACAATTTGCAGATGCTTCCCCTCTTCCTGCAGCTGTGAAGTAATGCTCATTAAGGAAGACAATAGGAAGTATTCCTTGTGGTTTAAATGACCTCCCTCCTGGTAGCAGCCTTTCCAGGACAGCTGTGATATTTTGTAAATAATATATTAAAAAGTATTTCCGCTGCATATGCCGCTTATTAAATGTAAGTGCTGATATTAATGGAGATGTTTAGTAAACCTTTCTGCAAGTGGGATAGTTAAGAACTGATGTTGTTTAGGGAAAGCCTTTTATTGGATGCTTTGTAAGGACATGGTTTTGCTTTTGGTGGATTAATTGCACCCCTTGCAAAAGAGAGTGAAAAAAGATGAGGCAAAGTTTAGTAATACCAAGCTTTTTAGGGTAGTAAAAGTGAAAGCCTGCATTGAGTAATCATGGAAGGATCTTGTGTGGATGAACGACTGCGCAGTAAAATGACAAATTAAATTTAGCTTAAAATATTAGATGATAAACATGGAAAAATATTAACTTCTCAGAACCTGCTGTTTTCCTATCTTCTGGAACTATATAAATCTGTAAATTTATAAAAAGCGGCAGCACTGATTGGCTACCAGCCCAAAGTGAGATCTTGGGCTTACAGTAGAAAACTCATGAGAAATATCAGCTCAGTACTGGGTGTCCATCAAAACAGCAAAGCAAATGCTAAAAATCAGGACTGGAACAGAGAATAAAGTAGAGAACTTTATTCTGGTGCTGTATGAAGCTGTGGTTCACCTGTATCTTACGGAGGGGCAGTCGTGGTCCCCCTTGACTCAGAGAAGAGCTGTGGAAGAATTAGGAGAAGGGTGATCCAATGTAAGGAAGAACTTGTGTACAGTCCAGAAAAGAGAGGGTTACATGGTAGGTGTCTGTAAAACCATGAGGGGTGTGGAAGAGAGGACAGGGATTGACTGTTGCCTCATCCAGCACAAGAACCAGAGATTGTCCATTGAAACTAGGAAGAGCAATGTTCAACACAAAAAGGTTATTCTCAGCATGATGGGTAGTTGACCAAGGAACTTCTTTTAAAGCACATTGTGACTGATTATGTTTTAACTAGTTAAAAAGAAGATGAGGCAAAGCCTAAGGAGAGAATCTGAGGGTTACTGAGTCCGTGGAACACCCATCTCCCATGAGGAGTGTCCCAGCTAATAGTGGTTAAAAGCTGGGTGAGTAGTAAGAGTTTGCCTGCCTTGTTCTTGCTCTCTGCCCTAAACATCTGCTTTTGGCCACTAGTGAGGTGGCCTCCTGGGCTAGATAGGTCTTTGGTCTGACTCAGCATGGTTATTCTTAGTAGTCTGAGGATAGGATAGGTCAGTAGGTAACATCACGGAATCCTTCCTGGCTTTAGTTTCATGGTGGGATTTATAATCTTAATCCGTAAGGTCCAACGGTTTGGAATGTCCCAGGGCTTGGTACCTCCAGATTGTGGGGAGCAGTTCAGGTGTTGTCTCCCTGAGACAACATGTTAAGAGCTGCTGACTTAATACCATTCCATGAGTATTAAAAGTAAGGAAACTAGATTTTCTGTGAATTTGCAGCTCGTGGTTGACTCTTGTTTTAGTGTAACAATACTAAAACTGGAGAGGGTGATAGGTGCCACCAAATCCATACGAGAGAAGAACTCAGAAGAATGAATATTCAATGAGATATGAGCTCAAGCTGAAAATATTCCCACATCTCAGGCATTCCTGAGGTCTCTCCCGTGTAGGTTGTCTGGCATTTACTGAGAGTAGAACTCGCTCTGTTCTTCCCTTCAGTGAGAACTTACATGGAAAGTGTTTTGTCTTGTCTGTCCATCTGTGGTCTTTTTTTTTTCTCAAAGCTTCTGGAAATTTGATTTTTTCAGTATCCTCTTTTAGCACTCATTCAACAGTTTCAGCCAAATTTATTTTGGGAGAATTAAAACACACAGTTGGTGATGGCTGTTTTTCTAAAATCTAGTTAAAAGTTAAGTTGGTATCCTGTTTATTTGGTTCCATCTCTGAAGTATTGTAGTACTTCATATTCTGTAAAGTGTTTTTCATCATAACTCATACTTAATCATCTTAAGTAGCAAAAAGAGGATAAAGATGGACTGAGGAGCGCTCTCGTGTGCTTTGTTTCATTGGGTCTTAATGCTGGTGGGGTTTTGGTCCTGGAAGCCCTGGGGGATGCTGTGGTTTCAGGGTGGTTTCTGAAGTCTCAAAGCATTAAATGCAGGAGTGTTGGGTATGTTTGCCTCCTGCCTTGGTCCTGGTGTGGCTTTCTGCCTGTCCTGTAGGAAAGGCTCAAGATCCAGAAGGGACAGTTTGTGAAGCCATTCTGCTAAAGGACATGACTTCTGAGACCAGCTTTAAAGCTTTCTTTGGTTCTCCCCGTGGGACTAGGGGACTGTTCTCACAAATTCACATCCAGTCTTAGGACCGTGATGGACGTCTCTGCCTGCATTGGTGTTCAGTGTCATTAAAGGGAGCTTTACAAGGAAAAATGAATTTATGGAATCATGGAATTGTCAGAGTAGGANTGGCCTCACCAGTGCAGAGCAGAGCGGGGAGAATGACCTCCCTTCACCTCCTGGCCACACTCTTCCCTCTGCAGCCCAGGATTCCATTGGCCTCTTGGGGGCACATTAGTGATAGAAGAAGAGGGAATGGCTTCAAGCTGCACCAGGGTAGGTTTAGGCTGAACATTAGAAAAGAATTCTTCATGGAAAGAGTGGTCAGAGACTGGAATAGGCTGCCCAGGGAGGTGGTTGAGTCCCCATCCCTGGACGTGTTGAAGGGTCGTTGAGATGTGGTGTTGGGGGATCTGGTGTAGGGGAGAACTTTGTAGAGTGGGGCTGATGGTTGGACTCCATGATCCCAAGGGTCTTTTCCAACCGGAATGGTTCTATGGTTCAAAAAGCTCCAGAGCAAGGGAGGAGTTTCAGTTTTTCAGTTAGGTTAGTGTAGCATGTCCTGCTCTTCTGCCTGAGGCCTTGGATAATCTACTAAAGGTACTAGAGGGTTGGAAAGGTTGGGGTTTGCTCCTCACTCCACTTAACTGGGTCCAGTTAATTCTAGCCCTTCAAAGCGCTGTCAGGAGAACCAGTTACGGAAGGTTCTTGTGATTAAAATTCCTTTGGCACCCGAGTGATGAGAGAAAATACCTTTGTAATTGATATGGCTTGGTTTTGGTTTCTTTCTTAATATCTCAGTCTGGTTTAATATGTGCACTTTGCTTTCTCTTCCCAGATTGTTTAATTTTATCTATTTGTTTGTAAAAGCGTGTTTTCACTTTGGAAAAATCTAGGTGAGAATTCACCGATGGTTGTTACTCCTCCAACAAAGGCTCCTCCTGGGGAGAAAGGTCTGATGGAAGCTCTTGGAGAGGAGGGGAAGCCTGTTGCTGTAGATGACTGTAGATACTCCTGAATTTTCATGTTGATGTTAGAGGACCTTTCTGGCCTAGAACTGGCCAGAAATAGCAAAGCAGGAGCCACTGCTGTCACCTCCTTGCACCTTCTGGTTTGGCACAAGAGTGACCTCCTAGAGAGCAGTGTAGCTGAGGTTTTGGTGGTTTGGTTTGGGGTTTTTTGTTTGTTTGTTGTTGTTTTTTTTCATTTTTTTCAAAGATCTTACTAGGTGTTTTCAATATTTATAAGAACTCATGGATCCATTTAGCTGTTTTGTTGCTTGCAAAGTTGAAAACGTTGGGCTTTGTGACAGCCAGTGCCGTGAATAACGCTGGGCTCTATTTTTAGTCCCAGCTCAATGAGAAGTAAAAGAAAGTCTGCCGTGTCTCTGTTCCTTGGGGGGTTGATACTTCATCCCTTTTTGCATTCCTTTTAGGGTTTCCCTCCGCTCCCTTGCCGCTTAATGTCACTAATTTCATTAAAATCTCTACAGCAGCTCTTCGTGGGGGTTTATTGTTGCACTTTTGGTTGGTAAATTCATAGAAATCTTGGGTGTTGTGTAAGTTTCGATGGCAGAAACTGCTGAAGGGGACAAGGCGGGTCGGTGGTGGTTTAGTTGAGGGTGTTTCTAAAGGCTGCAGCAGCAGAACAAATGCTGGTGTGCTGGTGGTCTTCAAATTTTTTATGTTTTTTTTTATGCTTTAAAACCAGAGTTGGCAGCTGTGAAAATTTTTACAGGCTATTGTTTGGATGGTGTGTTTCCTTGTGACTTCCTGAACTCTTTTAGGCATTTATTATTATTATTTTTTAAATAATACTAAAAATTGATGCTACGTTATTCTGGAAACCTGCCTTGAGTCCATTGTCATCTCTCTGTTTTTTTTTCCCCTTAGGAAATTTGCTACAAGACCCTATCGCTCCTACCAACTCCACGTGCCAGCATTATGTCTGCAAAACTTGCAAGGGCAAGAAGATGATGATGAAACCCTCGTGTAGCTGGTGCAAGGACTACGAACAGTTTGAGGAGAACAAGCAGCTGAGCATCTTAGTGAACTGCTACAAGAAACTCTGCGAGTACATAACGCAGACCCCGCTGGCGCGAGATATCATCCAGGCAGTTGATTGTTCTGCAGATCTTTTGGCTTTGCTCAAAGATGGCTCACCACTCCACGAAGAGACAGAGAAACCTTCCGACGCAGCCTTGGCTTTGTGTTTGACACATTCCCCGGTACCTTCAACCTCCGAACTCACCACCGACCCTCCGGCCGGTTTCACGTCGCTCCCCGAAAGCACCCACAACATCGATATTAGAGGTTCTGTTATCAACGGGTTGCCCAATTGTAATGGGCTCGCGGTAGATAAACTGGGGGTGAATATTCCTTCTCCTGAGCACGCGAACACCATCGACGTCTGCAGCACCGGAGAGTACATCAAAACGGAGGACATCTCCAGCAGCCTGCAGCCCGTCTGCGACACGGTTTCCACCACCGACCTGTGTACGACGGGCATCGACATCTGCAGCTTCAGCGAAGACATCAAACCAGGGGGCTCGCTGCTCCTCAGCGTGGAGGAGGTGCTCCGCAGCCTAGAGACAGTTTCCAACACCGAAGTCTGCGACTCTAATTTGCAGCCCGGCTTGGAGGCAAACATGACTAACGGCCCCTTCCTGCAGCTTTCTCCCCCGCCTCTTAGCCATAACATTTTCATGGCCACGGATGCTTCTCCCCACGGAATCTCCTGTACGGCAGCGACGCCCAAGGTGGTGAAGTTAAACAGAAAGCGATCTCGGTCCGAAAGCGACAGTGAAAAGGTTCAACCTTTACCCATTTCCAGCATCATCTGCGGCCCAACGCTGGGGGCATCGGCTCCGGTGACAGTGAAACAGGAAAATAAAATGTCTTTGCAGCCTATCGCGACTGTACCCAACGGAGGCACCACTCCCAAAATCAGTAAAACTGTGCTCCTGTCTAACAAAAGCATGAAAAAGAATTTAGAACACGCCCCTAAGAAATCTCACCCCAAAGCCAAACCGGGGGTGCTGAAAACAAAAGACAAAGCGAAGGAGAAAGTTCCGAGCAGTAACGTTATGCCGGGAAGCCCAACAAAAACTGTGTATAAAAAGCCCCAAGAAAAGAAAGGGTGTAAATGTGGTCGTGCCACCCAAAATCCAAGTGTTCTTACATGCCGTGGCCAACGCTGCCCTTGCTACTCTAACCGCAAAGCCTGCCTTGACTGCATATGCCGTGGCTGCCAAAACTCCTACATGGCTAACGGGGAGAAGAAGCTGGAGGCGTTTGCAGTGCCAGAAAAGGCCTTGGAGCAGACTCGGCTTACTTTGGGCATTAACGTGACGAGCATTGCGGTGCGCAATGCCAGCACGAGCACCAGTGTAATCAATGTGACAGGGTCACCAGTAACGACGTTTTTAGCTGCCAGTACACACGACGAGAAAAGTTTGGATGAGGCGATAGACATGAGATATGACTGTTGAATCTTTTCTTTCTGGGTTTTTTGTTTTTGGTTTTTTGGTTTTTTTTCCCTGCCCTCCGTAGGGGAACTGCTACAGTTTTACGGCAGCTATGGTTCTGTTTAACTTGCTGGAGCTCCTGCGTTTAGATCACTTGTATCAAGTGTTTTTCATTGCTATGTTATGTGTATTAGTGTCTGGGAAATAGTTGCAGATAATGGAGGAGTTACCCTAAAACTGTTTTTAGTTCTTACGGCACCTCATAGTTTGAGATCAATTGCTGATGTAAATGATTTTATCACCAGATCTTTGGCAAGGAAATCTATCAACCTCATTGTACTCGGTCATGCTTTGTGCTCAGTCAAAGCTGCTGCTTCGGTGTAGAAAAGCGGTGTCGAGTTAGTCCAGCCGAACTGCGCTCGATCCTGGTGCAGAAGAAGAACAGGCCATTGGTTACAGCCACTGGTGCTAGAGAACAGCCTGATATTCCTGTTGGAAACAGGAGAATGGAGTCTGAAACGGGCAGAAAACTTCCTGCTGAGGGCCTTGGTTATCTGCTCCCTGCAACAGTTAAAAAGAAATAAAACCAGGTTAGTAAATAGATGGAGAAGGCCACCAGCCCAAAAAGCAGCTGAGCCTCCAGGCGAGGGTTGGTTAGATGTGAACATGGAGCTGCTGACTCAGATGCACCCTTCCCACCAACGGAGTTCAGGTTTTTTTGGGTTGTTTTCTTGACAATCCCTCCGGTCCCGTTTCTGAGCCGTTGTGCCCTCGGTGCCTGCTCTTTCTGACACGTTACTGACTTTTGGGTGTTTTTGTTTCTTGTAGGCAAAGAAGGCTCAAGTCTTCTCGGTGCCATTCTCTCTGCTTTTTTTCACCCCCCTCTTGCTTTTGGGTTTATTTGGAGTTCCTGCCGGTTTTACTGCTGTTGCTTCTAGAGAAGAGGGGGTTTTGTGGGTTCCAGAGAGATCCCTTGGCCAATTTATTTCCCTCACCCCACGCTGCTGATGGGTGCCTGGGGTACCCAGAGACTTCACAGCAGGTATCACCACTGTGGGTGGGTTTTAGCTTGTTTGATTGAGTTTGTACCACGACAGACCCATCCCCTTGAGGGTAGTTCTTGGCTGAGGGGCACCTTTCAGCTGGGGCAGAGGATCGATGGCTGCTGAACCTCAAATATTCCAGATGTTTCTTGGAGTAAGCAATAGATTGCGGGCGGAGCAAGTTCTATCTTGTTTTTCCCCTGGTTGTGTTGCAAAGTAGCTTTTGAGGGTCAATGCTTTTCAGCCTGGGCTGAAAGGCTGTAAAATTAAAAACTAACACAAAGTCATCAAAGAGCTCGTCTCACAAAGTGGGAAATGGAAAGCTTTGTGCAAAGATGGTTATTTCCGCGCAATCCCTAAATAAGAGGACGAGTGGAAGAACTTAGACTCGCGTTTAGGGCTTCATTGGCAGCCTAAAACAGTCAAGGTTGCTTTGCGAGAGCAAAAATTTCTCCTCTTTAAAATGACAGGGCACAAATTACACATGGGCTGACCAGAACACGACCCATCGCCTTCTCATTGAAAAGGCAGTTCCTGTTTCAGCAGCATGTTCGATAGGACGGGAGGTTGGGTTGGGGTTTTGGGTTTTTTGGAGTTCCTTTAACGGCTTCCATCTTTTCCTTTGACTTTATTCACCCGACGAGCCCCGCGGCGCGTTGGGCCCAACCGTTGGGCGTGTTGTGTCTTTTGATTTGGCACAAAGCATGAACAATGATGGTTCCTCACCTAAGAAATAAGCAAAAACCTTTGGACACAAACGACACCTCCTTTTGTTTCGTAGTGTACCCATGGTGTCAGCTCCTGTGAATGTGGTCGGATCTTTTATTTTCTCTTTTTTGTTTGTTTTTTTCCCTCTCTCCTGTTGGTTTTGGTTTGTTTCTCCCCCCGTCT